>KN716375.1:25352-66171 GCA_000816705.1 Dictyocaulus viviparus
CTCTATTCGGATCCTTCCTTTGACAATCACACTACTGTATTTTTATGTGGGAAAAGAAGGAAATGCCTTCCCGAGAGTCCTCACTTTTGAAATCCGGTATGCTGTTTTGTGGGTAAAAAACTGTATAGCATCCAGATCAGACACGGTTACGCCATTACGTCAAGGGTATACTCTGGGTAGGCTTTTCACTTGTCGTCTGTAGAAATAAAGTTTGAAGTTAGTGCAATTGTAGCTGAACCATATCACGACATAAAAAATACACCATCATCATTTGCATTTACTGCACAGTTAGCGTTCTTGTTGTGAATTTTTCCCAAGATCCACACTTAGTAGGATTTGTGTAGGATTGAGACTGAAGAGTGACCATGTGAGCAAGCAGGTCTTTGAAAAGGATTTTACATGATTGATCAGATTCACACAATCACATGACTTATAAAAGTGTTACGAGAGTATAAAAAGCCACTCTATCTCACACTTATCCATCTTGAGAAGTTTTAAACTCCGTTGAGACACAGGCGGTGGTGGAAGCGTAGATCACCAAGCTATACATCAAGATTATTCTTGAAGTGTAAATGAATTTCACTAGCAAAGTTTTCCTATTTTACATGGAAATGATCATTAACATAAAAAGAGAGACTTATGATGGAGATATTATTTTGTCAGTATCACTATTTACAATCTCATTTTTCGTCAATATTATATTTTTGCTATGATATCATTTTAAACAATATTTGGATCTCATTTTGCTCTAAATTAACATTTTTCTGTTGTCATGCAAATAAAAGGGGGCACAGGGGTGGAGGTACTACAGTGACACGTAGGTTCGTGCCGTCCCCAGGTTTATCAAGCACGATATCTCTCGTATCATTCTGTGAGTCTGTTTGCTGATCCTTTCATATATATTATTAATGTTTTGAAGGCAATAAAGTGGCTAACGTAATAAGGTTCAAAAATCTTTTGATAAGCATATGTAGGATACTGATACTTCTCAGCACGGTTTAGTTGCTGCTCCACGCTCAGTACCTCATTGGGCAGTATGAATACAACGTAAGAGATAGATCGACATCAGGTTTACATGAGGATTGTGCTACTCTATATTTGATCCAAAAATACATGTTAACTAGTAGTTTCTGAATGTTGCAGTTAATTATTTTGTCTTTTCATTTGCGATGAAGCTGATTTTGGCTTATTCCATAGATATTTTTGTGATCGATTTACCGAAATGTAATATTCAAACTATGTTGAAGAAACCAAAAAGAAAGCAACATTACTAGTATTGATTAGTTCTTGATCAAATGAAAATCAGTTCTAATGAAAGCCCCAAAAAATGCAGTAGAATTAGAAACGATCCAAAGAAAATGTTCAGTCATCTGAGGTGTACAGTGAACAGCGACATGTAGAAAGTACCGATCTGCGTTATACGGTGATATGTAAATAGTATTGATTATGAATTGATTAAAAATATCGGAATTAAAAAAATATAATAATAATAACTAATCGATAATACATCTCAAAGTTGTCAAGAACGTTTGAAGGGATGTTTATTGACGGAAAATATTCGCTAACTATTTCATTATAATGCCTTTTAATGCTTATCGGTTGTTATTCAAATTGCCCTAAGAGCGACTGCCATTATCAATCATTTACAGCTGCATTAGGCTTCGTAGTGTTGTTTTGCACATTTCATCATTCCCACTTTCTATTCATTAGAATTTGAACGCGATGTTTTGATCGTTCGAGTCTCCATCTAACTGAGGTAATAAAGTTCTTTGTAGCCTCGGATTTCTAACTCTGCATTTTTCTTCTTGTGCTCAAAGGCTTTTTCCTTATTTCTACCGATGTTGGATAACGGCATCAGATAATGTATTCATGTTTTTCAACATAATGGGTTGTCACTCAATCAAAAATTTATTATTCCATATATCGTTCATTAGTGATTTCTTTCTAGAAATTATTGTATCGATTGGTTATGAAATTTGAAATTTGATTGCAACACCGTCTGCCTACAAGTGTACCCTGGAGGAATAGCGTATGCCTAATCAATATCGGATTTATTGTTAAAATTAATTTAGATTGTTGACTAAAGCTTGTCATATCGAAAATCTCAAGCCATGATTTGCGGTCGTGAGTTGGATTAGTTCATTCGAAATTAATTTTTTTTTCTAGATTCCTCAAAGTTTACGTTGACACCTCAAGCTATAAAAACAGCTGTTTTCCATTGATTTCCACAATTATTAATTGTTAATAATCTTGAATTGTTTGAAAAGAAAAAGATGTCATTTTGTAAATATGCTGAATGAGAATGTCGTTGTGTTCTACTGTTAATCCACTCAAAATTTAACTATTTTCACTGAAAATTTTGTCAGAATTTATTTACCAAAATGTAACGTACATTTGCTCGTGTGCTTCGTAATGATAGTTCTCAATTGCTGTTTTTGACCTCCTCATTTATTTTTGTAGTACCTCATTTTCTTTTGTGGTTGTTATCACTAAAATCGATGCTGACATAGTTTCGATAATTACACAAGGCCACTCCTACTCTCTTTTATTATGCTTTCGCATTTCTTACTGTTATTTTCACGTCAGGTTCGTTCGGATCGCTGACATTCTTGTAGAGTTTGTTTTTAGAATTAAAAGAAAGCAGTAGTGAAACTACAAGTGAGTCAAAAAACGTCATGAATTATTCCGAGGTAAATTAACATAGTACATTACTTTTGTTTTTTTTTCTTAATTTTGGAAATTGTGATTTAAATCTGTAACTTGTAATCACGTGAGCAACATGTGTTACAGCAAATCTATTTGTTGAAATGCCTCATATTCGGATTTCTTTTGTAAGCTTATCTTTTAGTGTATTAGGAAACAACATAAAAAAGGTTTTTTTCATTTTTCACAGTGTTATTTTTCAGTTTCAATGGTTCAAAATTTTTGTTGTTACGCATTGATCTAGATCACCATGCACTTATGTTTATAACATTACAAGAAATCGTCCTAACCACAATGATTGGAGAAATTGAAAAATAAAAATAAACTAAATTTTGATTGAAGAATGAAAATGACCTCATGAAGTGGTCTATACTAAATTTATGCCACATATTATTTACATCCCAATTTGAATTTTGGATTGCCTCCAAGTGTTATTTGACTAGCTGAAGGAAAACCTTTGAATGTCACATTCAATACTTCGAAAATTCAGATAGTTTCCCGACAACGACAATATTTTCGGAATAGAGAACCGGTAAAAATTGAACATCGTCGTAAACAGCTTCACAATTTGCGAAGACTTATTACCGAGAACACAGACATGTTGTGTGATGCAGTCTATATGGATATGAGAAGGGTTAGTGCTGTCCTAATAACGAATGGCTAAGATGATATTTGTGGATTATGATAAGACAAACTGGAATACTTTTATTGTAGGAGTGATGGGAATGAGGAATTTTTTCATTATACATCATCATGGACTTCTCATTTAATAACTAGGAGGCTCATGATGATTGTTGTTCATTATATGCTCTCATAGTACATGAATTAAGAATAGTATTCCAGGCACATTACTATTTAAAACTTCCTCTTCTTCCAGTTTTATCAACGAAAAAGACGAAAGCATAATATTTTTTAGCATCCACAAACTACTTATATAATGGAGATTGCTAATGCAATTGTGGAAATTGACTACATGCTCGATAACCTTAAAAATTGGAGCAAACCGATACTGGTTAGTGCTCATTGTTTACCACTGATAAATTTTCTAGAGTTTTTTCTTTGTAATTTATATCAATATTATTGTTTACTTAAAATATTTCACAGTATTTGCTGTGCGTCCTTGATCTTTGATCATTGACATAGGTCGAAACTTTGTATTCCATCTTTCATTTGTATGATACCGGAAACGCCAAGCATTATCCTTTCGATAGAGCGTTGTATTGCGCTTAGTGGGTTGTTCTCAGGGCCTTTCGTAGTGTCCAATTCTCTGAGGTATACTTTGAGGCAAGAACAACGGTCATGTCAAGAAGATGGGCTGGAAGCTTTGTCGTCTTCAGTACGTCTTAGATATTTGTAAAATAGACAGAATTGTGTAATTCACTTCTGTAAATTGATCACATTAAAATAGTGAAGAAGTTTATGGAGGTTGAATAAGAATATCACTTGCATTAGGCTTCATCTCTTGTCGCCAGTGTAAGAATTTTCTTCACCATAAAAACGAACGTTTTCTTGTTAGTGTTTATCGATAATACAGGTGAACCGTTTTACATAAATATTTTGAACAAAATAACGTAACTGAATCGCGAATACACACCTAAGCATATGTGCGGAGGACTGCATAGATGATGCCTTATGTATGTACAGAAGGTGTGATTGACTTAACACAGCAGAATCATGACATCACCTGAATCTACCTGTGTCTCAAATTAAGTAGAGGATTACATTTTGTTTTCGATTTACACGTCTTCATAAACACGAGTCGCGCCACGTAGCCCCAGGACTAATCCAGCTTCAGATCCCTTCAGGAAGCAAATCTGTGTATATGGGTATTGGATGGTAGTTGAGTAAATCCTGTGCTTCAGACTTCAGATAGGCACGACGTCTTCCACTGGTCTATGGTTTTTTCTTTCGTTTCTCCCTTTTTATTTACTTCCTGATTTAATAAAATCTGTTTGGTACTCGAACATATAACAGTTTGTGTGCTTATTCGGCATATTCATTTTCTCTTATGTACAATCTCGAATTATATTAACCATGAAGTGATTTGATCAGATACCACTATTCTTTAATTATTTCTTTCATTTTAAATCACAATAGATGTTCAGCTTACTTTCTCCAAATATTTATCATTTGCATAGGTGACTACGTATTCAAAAATATTTTCCTCTTGGTTTATTATAATGTTCTTAATATATGGAGGCTAAAAACTCCCAGTTGTATGACGCTTAATATCTAAACATAATAGTAGATTGAGCGTTATTACACGTGGTACGTGAAAGGTCCGTCTTCACTGGTAGTGCAAGGTCTAACAATCTCTCATTTGTTCCTTTTTCCACGATCGTCGTCCACGTTGATGTTCTTCGAACAAAGTCACATACGAGGCTGGTATGTATTCCTTCCAATGTTTCCAGATATCCTGTATTCTGGATACTGATCAAAGGTCTGTACTTCGAAGGCCGGATTTATGCTGTGTTCGCGCTATATATCAGAAAACATCTTTCTAGCGTTATGTGAATATTTTCTAAATCAGGGAAGTGGTTGTGGTATGAACCTAAGTCGTCTTGGATGTGTAACAGAATGTCTGAACAACTATAGAGTCAAACAGATGTGAGGGCGTATTTTGATGCTCCTTGATTGATCAATGAAGTCTTTTAGAGGTCCTAACGCAACCCATGCGGCTGTGTCTTTCTTCTATATATATGTCGTTTCTCATATCACCTTTTAATTTAATTATAATTTCAACACATGTTCACTTCTGCAAACAACTAAGCGTTATTGAATATCTTCAATTAGGTAATTTGGAATTTATGAAGAGCTGTTATTTAGAGTTAAGTACGAAGGATCTAACAATTTTAAGTGAAGATATCTATAGAAACACGCCTCCATAAAAATTTGAGGGTAAAAGAAATTGAGGTATAGCCTTATCTAAATCAATTTTTGGTTTTCTATCTACTTTCAGGTACAAAAAACTCTATCATCTGCTCTAGACCAGCCTATGATCATAAAAGAGCCTTTAGGAGTTGTGCTCATTATCTCACCATGGAACTATCCCGTTACTATGATACTTCTACCGCTTATACCAGCCATTGCTGCAGGTAGTGCCAAAATTTAAATAATTACCAGTTTTATTTGAAATACTCGATTTGAACTTTTCGCTTATTATCTTTATGATACTCCATAGTATAAGGTGATTATTTTCCCACCACTGCCACATCTTTAACCGCTTTGCTATGCGCTGCTCTATTTTATTTATTTTGCTTTTACCACATTTTTCTAGACTGACTAATATGATATTTAGAAAATAAGTCCTGGATTATTTCAAATAAAAAAGTACATTAGCAGAACTATTCATTGTGATGATATTATACTATCTGTAATTATGATGAGTTGTCCGCAAAACTTGGAAGCTCAGGCGGGATTCAAACCCGCCCTTACAGATATCTGGTCGGATTCATTCTAAATTGTAGTGATGGAATAAAACTTAAAGCTTAAGTAAAATTCTGAAATATTGAATATTATGAAGAAACTTATAGTCAATTCAGACGTAACAATTTGTTAAAATTGTGTATAATGAAAATCGATGATTTTAAGCTAACTAACTTTTCTAACCCCCCAAAAGAACTGCTTCACAGTTGTATGGGTAGACTTTTAAAGGCAATCTTACTCGTTGGTTACTCATCGTTATTGAATCATAATTTTTTTAGGTAACACTGTAATAATCAAACCTTCCGAAGTATCTTCTCATACGGCAGCTACATTTGAGAAACTAATCCCAAAATATTTCGCACCGGTATGTTTCTCACGCTGTCATTAAGAATCCAATGAATTATAATAATGAAGCAACAATGTTGAGTACATCAAAAATACTGAAATTCCGTCTGTGTCTTTTTACCGTACCGTATGTGATGTAATCTACAACAATCTTCTGAGCATGAATTCGATTTTCTTAATTCTTGTTGTAAGTTGGTAAACCAGCTGTAGTTTTGAGGTTGTTTGATGATAGTAGACTAATTTGGAGAGGTGAATAGTGGCTTAGTTAGCAAGATTAATTATGATATGCACTTGCCAAAGGAGTTTTTAAGGAATACAAAGATATCGGGAGAGCTTTTTAACATATTCTTTCTTGTTGATTAAAATTCTTCGAATAAAGAGAGGTAGTATAGAAGGATTGTTGTGAGTGAATGCATTTATCTTATTGTAGCGTATCTTTACAAACATGTTGTTTCAGGAATTTCTCACAGTGATAAACGGTGGAGTTTCTGAAACCACCGAGCTTTTAAAAGAACGTTTTGATCATATCCTATATACGGGATGTCCCCCAGTGGCGAAAATCATAATGACAGCAGCTGCTAAACATTTAACGCCTGTCACGTTGGAACTTGGAGGAAAATGGCATGTCTTTTTTTGGCACTCAATCCTTCCTTTTTACTTGCATCAATTCTTTACACACGGTTGGCGCGAATTTCATTTCCATTTCCTAGCTTCATTAATATAAGTTTTAGAAATTATATTATTTTTTGTATTCGGCTTCACAAAGAATTGGTTATATAAATATTCATTTCACCTGTTCACTTCGTGAGCATTTCATTGTTTTAAAATATCCGATAACTCTCGTTATGGAATCTTAGATCTGAGTCATAAGTTAAACTTCATAATAGGCTTATACCATCGCTAAATTGATCATATTTTGATAAAAAATAGATCATCCGTCTATAGTTTAAATGGAATACTATAATGTAAGTTATTAGATTTAATCAAAACATTATGTACATAAATGCATCGCTTCAACTATCACTGTCCTGAAAGCAGGACGTTTATCGTAAATCATCACTTGAAAATGGATTGAAAGAAATTAGCGATGTTTTGTATGTAGTGGTTGTTTGGTTATTTAAACGAAAAACTGTAAGCTTGCATGTCTACTCATCGACATTGGAGTTCTTCGTTATAAGGTTATCCTCAACTAATAATGAATTTGTATATTAAATTCTTTTCGCATCAAGCTTTACTGTTACTGTGGTATGTAGTGTAGATTATTAGGAGTTCGGTGTAATTTGTGTCATAATGTTTGAAATGCTTCACCACAATTATATTTCATACCGCTACTTGTTTCATTTTCATCAGTGATTAATCCCCATACTATTTGCTATGTTTTGAATCACTAAGTGTACGTGATATCAGCTCATGTTCTTGTATTGCAAAATTTGTCAATTATAGTTCTCAGTATTCTGAGCAATGTCTTTACAGTCCAGTGCTAGTTGAGGATGACGCCGATATCGATATTACGGCTCGTCGAATTGCTTGGGGAAAATGGTTAAACTGTGGTCAGACATGTCTTGCCCCAGATTATGTTCTTGTGTCTGAACGTACAAAACTTAAGGTAAATATTGCTGATTGATTGGTATCAAATCGCTTTATACTTACGCTATGAGAGAATGACAGTTTTGCATAACAATATGTAATTTACAGAGATTGATCATTGGTGATTGTTCAATCTCACTTTATCTGTACTGATAACATTTTTCTGTATTTTGCATATACTTCAAATTAAAAGAGTTCAACTATTCAGCTAGTTGAAGCTCTAGGACGATACATAAGGGAATTTTATGGCGTTGACATACAATCGAGCAAAGACTATTCTAGAATAATCAATCAACGGCACCATGAGTTAGTTATTTTATAATTATTTTGAAAAAGTATTTGTAATGTGATTGAATATTTGCAGTCGGATAAGTTCTCTACTGAAATCGTCTCAAGGAACTATTCTATTCCAAGGAGGTGAAGAAGATCGTGACGATCTTTTTATCCCACCGGTCGTAATTGACGTCATGAAAGACGATTCATTTATGCAAGATGAGGCAAGCATAACATTCGGTTAATTTTTTTATTCCCGATCTGAGATAGAATCAAGTGGTCTTATTTCAGATCTTTGGTCCGATACTACCTGTATTGACGATTAAAGATATGAACGAAGCCCTTGACTATATTAATAGTGGTGAAAAGCCGCTGGCTGCATATATTTTCACTCGAAGTGAGTCTAAAGCACGACGTTTTTGTGATGAAACGAGCAGTGGAGGAGTAACTATAAATGATGTTCTTATGCATATTACTGGTAAGCCGTTATATGAAAAATTCCTATCAACTTTTCAATGAGTCGATGTAGAGCTTAGCGACCGATGACTTATGGTTCTTACTGTAGGACTATTCGAACCATCATAATTGCCTTGGGCACAAGTCTGATTCCCTGGAGCGACCCAAATCAAATTCTGTGATTTTGATTATTATCTCAAATATTACTGCAGCACACTGTGATATTGTCCCCAATAGAAATATAGAATCTAGAGCTTCTCAAATCATACCTTTCACGATTTTTATATTAAAATCAGGTCACTCACATTCTTTGAAAGTTAGAAGGTCCATTGTTCTACCACCTGCATGCTGAAATTATACGGGAGAGTGTTGAATAGTATAGCAAGACTGTAGCAATGCAAAAGTAATCAAATAATTTCACTCATTAGTTCAGAATGCAGCATAAGTAAGCCATCATTTATATATTTGTTTCCACTGTGCTATATTTTCACTATAAAGAGGTTGTTGAACTCTCATTTCAACACAGCATGGCTTACAACGGCAAAAAAATAATGACAACAATTCAATGCCATTTAGTCAACAAACTTTTTTTACCAAAATTAAGGCGATGACTTGCTAGTTTATTGAGTGACTTACAGTGCAGATAACACTCTTCAGAATTCACCATACTCTTCAACCGCAATCTTACCTATATTTTGTTCGTGAACAAGAGTTTAATTCAGACAAAAAGTTAATTCTACTCTATAATAAGTAATAATTTTGAAAGTGGTTACTTTTTACCACTTCGTGCTTAGTGTTGCAGTTGATACCCTACCATTTGGCGGTGTCGGTACGTCGGGCATGGGACGATATCGCGGGAAATTCGGTTTTGATACTTTTACCCATGAAAAAGCTGTATTGAAACGAGGTTTCTTTGGGGAGTCATTAGCAAGGTAGGCTCTTATTTATTATTAGAAAAGTTACACGCATCTAGATTACAATAAAAAAAAGGATTAATTAGGATTTTATTTAGTGGGCTTATCATAGAGTTCATAAGACGGCTAATTACGCAATCAGATGACATCTGTTAGCCAGATGCAAACCGTACTATGAATGATATGTCATGATGAACAATAGGAGTTCATCACAAATTGATATATCACGATTACCATGGACAATTAATTATACGGGATTTATTGCATAGCGGAATAACAAAAAACTACTTTAAAACTAAATGCGAAACGAGGTTCGGAGATTTCGAAATGTCGAAATAATATCTTTTTAAGTCTATCATCCAGTCCTATTTTCATGTTGATTAGGAGATAACGAGCCAATCGATATTTTCAAATGCTAATGACGTCTTACTTTTTTAAATCTTGCCCTTTTGATTTGGCTAGTTGCACTTCTGGGACGTTGGTTCAAAAAATCGTTCTTCAAGTAAGAACACGATCGTTTTTGGTCCGAGATCCACCTGCTTTCCGCCACCTGGGGTTGCCTCAGGTAGGTAGCCTCGGGAAATGTTTTCAAATCGTTAAAATGATATCGTGGTCAGATTCACTAATTTACTAGCGTTTTACGATTTATAACATAATGTCTGTTTACATCAGGGATGCGGCTTCGAGTCCCGCCTGAGATCCCAAGTTTTGTGATTCACTCAGTAACATTAGACATACAAGAACAAATCCGTTATAACCATCTACCATAATTAATGGAAAGTAGATAAAATTCTTCTTTACTTTTCTTCCTGTATTTCACATAATTTGTGTTTTTATCTAAATACAAAATGCTTAAATTAGCTTTTAAGTGCTCGTTATCCTCCGGTCTCTCAAGAGAAGTTGAAGCAGTTGGCTCGATTGACTGGTACTCGTAGAGCATTGCCTTCAGGACTAAGCTGGCTGTCTGGCATTCCGGTAATTGTCATCTCTGTCGTTATTGGAATGTTCTTGCAGGCAAGTTGCTATATGAGTCACGTGCTTAAGTTCAGAGAAATCTAGGTAGTGTAGTATACAATATTATGAAAACTAACAACTTGACGCATTGTCTCATTAACGACCACTCAATCTAAATATTGAAAACAATGAGTCACTTTGTTTCGCAAAGCTGGTTGTTTGCATTTTTATGGTTGTTTATCAGATCTTCAACGGTCTTCTTTGAAATATTATGGCCCTTTCACGTTAATTCGTTGCATAATAATTTTTGTAAAAATATTTACAATATTTCAAGGTCTAGTTACTGTAGACTGGATTCATACCTTATAACCGAGAAGTGCTATAGCTATAGCTTTAAGTGAAAGATTTTGACTATTATTGTATATTTCTACTATATTAGAACTTGTTGCATTACAGAAATAATGAGTTCAATTAATTGTACATTAATGGTGAGTGTGATTCATAATAAGAATGAGAGTCAAGAATTCTGCTACGTGTTTAACTATGTTGTCTCGATAGCAAGAATGAGCTTCTACAAACATAAAGAACAGTGATTAATTTGTCACCGAAATACACAAAAACATCTTAATGTCGATGTCGTGGTACTCATTAGTTGATTTATAAGTTATGAATTCACCATTATCCGACTTTCTTTACATTTTGCTTCAAATGCTGTCTATTCATGGCAGATTTTTTTGACCTGATAGCCGGTCTCACATAGCATTTGCTGTAGTACACGACGTCTTAATAAATAAGTGCATCGAAAGAAGACTCATTTTACTCTAAAGTCAACTCTGACTTCTTCTATTTTCAGTTCTTCTTTTCCTACAAAAAATAATGACTTCATGTGAGTTGGAACGTGTGATGATATACGTGTCGTGTTTGATATTGGCTGCTTTACCCTATTGGTTAAAGAATTATAGCGTTATATCCCATGTTTTCTACCTCTTTACTACCGCGTTTTAATATTACTATCTATCACTAATGCATGTTTTTGTTTCAGAGGTATCTTCGACGAGTTCGATGAGGCGATCGCATTATCAAATGTTGTCTAACTTATCGATTATTTCTTAACTTCTGCTAATACATTTTCGAACTAGTCTCACCCATCTGAGCATATACTGCGGAATGAAGTGAAATCAACTTCTATGAATGTTTAATTCTATTTTAATCGTGTATTCTGTCGCATTATACTATTCCTGTATTATTATATGTTATATTATCTTGTATATTATGATTATGATTAAGTTACCTACAAACTCGTGGTAATGTAATGTTTAACTACCTTAAGATCACTACTACCTACCTAGTGATACTTTATTTTAAGATGCGGATATATAGATATGTTGAGAACTGCAGTAATAAAATATAAGCAACTTATTTCGTATATTACAGCAACGGAAACTTGTGTTTGCACAAAAAAATTAACTTTGAAAGATAAGGCTGTGTAAGAGAAATGCATTACAGTGTTGGTCAGTTATGATTGTCATTGTAAGGAAGTGTGTTGGAGTTCGGTACCTTTGTAACAAGTAACAACGACACATACCAATAATGCGGAAACAAAGTATGAGGAATAATAATTATAATTGATAATTGTTGGCGTTCATCAATCCCTTATGGTGGGATGCGCCCCCGCATTCATGTTCAACGTGATATCGTGGAGGTGGTTGAATGCGTGCCTTGTCTATACATGACTTGAGTTGTCCACTCTTCGCCAAGTCAGTGCCAGTGATCTTCCCCAGGCTCCTCTGGCACCAATTTACCGACCCCGGAGGGATGGCGGGTTTGGTAGGCCTGGGGGGCGGCCACGAACTGAATCGGCCGGCGTGTCACTGCGGCACCTCCACCACTGAGCCACTGCGCCCCCGTATGAGGAATAGGATACGGAAAAAGAGAATGAGTTAGGTTCCTAAGATGATAGTGTTTGTGTACCATTTTCATTAGCAGATGTTTGCGTATAGTCTATAGGATAGGGAAAGCTAGAGATGTGAGTCGTACGAATATAGGAATACAACAAGAACACCAGTAGGTTATCAATAACTATGGACCAAAAAACGAATGTATTCGTAATAAATCTAAAACGAGTTTGTGAATCTCAGGAAGTTCTAATGACAACAGCAAAAAAAACGATTGAAATCGCCTGTTTCAAATTTGTTCAGCCATATGTTGCATGTTTTCTCAGATACTGTATCAAATAATAAATTTTCACATGTATCTGTAGCATTTATTCTTGCTAAAATTCCTATAAAATACAGTAGCGGCTTAGACGAATTTAATCAGTAGCCGTGGGTACGCTATCGCTTCACACTCAAGACTAACATGAATCAACTTTGGTCTAGTTAATTTGCTACTTCAGTATGTATACGTCAAGGGATAAAAATAGAGAGCTGAACATGCGCCAGGTAAACATGTGCTTACGTGTCGAACACTATTGTCATAGAAACGGACAGAACCTTCAGGTAGACCTGATGATATATATCTCGTTTCATGTGTAAAATGTTACGCGATAATTCGTTATAAGATTGGGGAAGTCGTGACCTGTTCGAGATGCGTTTGTTAGTTCCATAACATTCGTGGTGTTGTGTAAGTAAATTTGGCATCAGATTTCTTCTCGTTTTTTCCGTGTTTGCAGTAGATTACGCAAATCATTGCTTGTAGTTCGTCATTAGTTCACTAGTTAGGTTCATGAAGGCATATAAATATATATATATATATATATATATATATATATATAGTCATGCTTTTTTGTTGTGATTTTACATGGTGTTCTTAAGTTCTATGAAGTTTTCGTCCTCACTGTTCTACTTACTTTGAAAACACCATGTTTTTTCCTTGTTATCCACATTACAGTTCTGTTCCTTTTTTTTGCTATTTGTTTTTTGGCTATCTTTTTTCAGTGCGGATCTACAAGATAATTGTAACTATAATAACAAGCCTTCATAATGTGTGCAGTGATGAAATACTAATACTTCTCATACCACTATAATTCGATCTTTTGTTTTTAAATTTGACTGGTAAGTTCATTTCTAGGTAACTTGACAAGCTTCATTGTTTCTACATAAGCTAAGAATGGAAAGTCACACGACAAACGTAGGGAAGTCTACGGAAACCGTATATTTTTTACCATTCTTAATACTGACATTACGAAATTATTAAGGTTCTTCGAGAAAACTCCAATCCTAATATTTTTCTTATGCCATATTTTGTTTCCAAAGAATGCCAAGGAAAGAAGCACAGAAAAGAAAGGCAAGTTTTAATAATATGTAAAAATTTAATATGTAATCTACAAATGTAGTTGTGTCTCATCGCTACTGAATATTGTGCATTCCATAACACAACATAACTATACAACTCCTCTGGCTCTATGATTTCAATGACTTAACTCTGTGTCTTTATTCAGTTTTGCTCCAAATAATTAGAAACATCTTGTAATTGGGAAGCAGTTTAGAATGATGATGTTAGCAACGGTCCAGGAGTGTCTGGAATGGAACCGTTTACTATGTCAACTTCTACTTTTCTCGATCAAAAAGGCATTGCATGGAACTCACTTGCTACAACATTGTATGTTTCAGATCGTTTAAAAAATTAGCCAATTTAATACATGCTTTTTTGTTGGAATTTTTCAATGGATTGTTTTGCGTATTATTTAATGCTTCAGCTTATTATAGTCGTGTTTTTCAGTGGTTGTGAAGAAGTAAAAGACGAATCTATATTAATGAGTGAGCTACTTAGCCTTTGTAACTTCTGGGGAGAAAGCGAACCTGTGTTCGAAGGCATGTTGGATTATGATGACATAATTATCTTCATTCCTATTCATCGATTGAAAATTACCAAAAGGTCTAATGAGAAGCTTGTAAAATCGTTAGTTTTAATTTCATAGTCCATTATTGTTTTCACCTGAACATCTAAAAGCTGTTCTCTGATACATTGAAAGGGTCGATGATTTATTTAATCGGCACAGTAATTGGAAGGGATGTAATTCTTGCATATTTCCGTTTCCCAAATTTAAGGTGTTAAATATTTATTGTCTCAGTAAGAAGTGATTTCAAATCAAATTAGAAAGAAATGAGAAATTCTTAAAGTGGTTTGAAATCATTTCAGAACGAAAGAAAAGAGCAAGAGATATACAAGGTAACTCCACAAAAGCTATCACAAATGCATGGTTTGTTTCCAGATCGAGACGATAATTGTGTCTGTGGAGAAAAAGCCGATAGTGATTATGGCTTGGAGTAATTTTGAGAAGTGCAATCCTAGTTCACCTCTCAGTGATACTAAACAGTCGTTTCTTAGATTTCATAAGGTTAGACAATATACAATAAATTTTAACGTTAATCAATCCCTGTTACGGATAAGCCTACGCATTCTTGTTTAACGTGATATCGTGGAGGTGATTGAATACGAGCCTACATAGTGACCCTTATTGATTTCTCTTCACCATGTCAGTGTAGCTTTCCTTACCTAGATGTCTAAGATGCCACTTTATGAATCGCGGAAGAATGGCCAGTTTGGTAGAACTAGGTGTGGCCGGGAACCTTATTCAGGCCATCATATCACCGTGGCACTTGCTCCACCTCACCGCGCGCACCATACCAACAGATTGGTGATAATAAATAATTTAGCACACTTTCCTTTCCATCTTTTTGTTTGGTACTTATTTATGGTTATTATGAGGAAGTTTTTCCTATTCCTTATTTTTAACCTCGTTGTTTCAATTTTAGTTCTTCGAGCACTATGATAAGCAATCTACATTTTAATAGCACACTTTGTCTGAAGAGCAATTCTGGCAGAGATCCCGGGAAACTTAGGTATTTTTTACTTATTCTTATGATTGGTGTACATTAGTGTTTCTTTGGTTGCCACATAACTTAGTTATAGCTTCATGCTCCTGGTTTTTTCATAGTGAAACAACTTGTCAATTGCCCATTTGTGCATGTCCTTCAACGAGTACTGAAACACATCAATGTCTTAGTGTCAAAGAAAAGTGTCTTTCCGATGAAAAACGATTAGAGAGCGCATTCATGGGCATTATGGTGGGTGTTGTGTTCAAAGATGTTCTAATGTACAACATTTTGTTTTCTAGGATGATGATAATGAAATGAGTCGAGATGGTGTTCCTTCGGAAACTGTAGCGAATGATTTCTGGTCCAGTGTACAATTCTAGATTCTCGTCCCATACCTTGCAATTTATAATTGATACGGATGTTTTGCTTGTCACCTGTTTAGGGTTTTTAGTAGTCATTCTTTTTTTACTATTTGCGAAATATAACAGTATCTCCATGGACAATGTTATTGATGTTTTGCTGTTAATTGCTTTGACGAGCTCATGAAATAGTTTGGTGACGATTTTTTTTCCGTTATATTTATGAAGATACTTGTCGTTTGTTTATAAGCTATTTTTTTCACATTAGTTTGTTAAGTCTATCTAATTTGAAAAAATGTGTGGAAAGACTTGTGTTGAAATATTCATCTCTGCTAAATTTATAAAATTTATCTCTGTTCGAGCTGTAGACATTATGGCATGGACCCATATATATACAAATATATATATATATATATAAATTCTGTTTTGGATTTGTGCACATATTTTGAAAATTGGAGGAACTAATTCATGAAAGCAGATCGAGGCATTCAGAAAGACTCGGATGGTACTGTATGTGGTTCTGGAGTCGTAGGTATGCCCACATGTTTATAGATTGAAATTATAGATGTGTTGTTTCATTTCAGAAGCATGGAGTACAATTAGAAATACTGTGCTAGAATCTTCCTCTCAAATGTTATGGGCTGAGGAGCTGTTGAGCTATCTTCGCAACCAGAAAGACGACGTACTGATGCTACTTTATTCGTTGTATATAAGATTATCCAACATGGTCCTATTTTAGGTTACTGCTCGTGAAATTGTTGCCAATAATGTGGATTTCCAATTTCTGTCCCGAATAATGATATCATATAATGCAACAATTTCGGAAGAAGACCGACTCATTTTTGAAATTTTGAATTTGCTTGAAAACATATACAAAATTAATATGGGGTTTGGCTTTATTTATAGTTTAATGGATTCCTGTGTACTCAGACGATGTAACAATGGGAAATTTAGCATCATTTGTCCAATTGTCTGGGGTGAAAAATCAAAAGAAATATATGAAAAACGAAATAAATTTGGGAGCACTCTCAATCGTACAACTCCTGAACAGGTAGGTAAAATATTGATATCCCTTCATCATTGTTCTTCTATGGAGTGGTGAAGTTGTAGAAAATGTAAAAGGTTGTACGCACTGTTTGATTCGACATACCAGCAAATTATACATTGCTTTTTTTGGGAATAATGAATTGATACCAGAACGGTCTGTTTAGATAAGTAACAAATTTTGGTCGAGCGGTCACATTAAGTCATCATATACGCTGATTTCTTTTTTCTGTATCTTAACAGTAAGGACTAATTGTTGGTGAATCTGGCATGATTGGTTGATAAACGCCAATAGGCTTAATCTGTCTTATTATTCCTGTAAATATTTGTTCTGGTTAACGTTATAGGTTCTGGAACTTCTCGATGGCAAAAAAATGTGGAGAACTGTTTTGAATCATACACGATTTCCATTGAACAACGACAAAAAAGTTCCAGGGCTTTACGATGTTCGATTTCTTTTGCGTGTGTTTTTGAGCTTAATACATGCGGGTTCTGAGGTGAGTTTACTATCCGTTTCAAACTTCATTGCATTTTTGCAAAGGTTTTTAAAAATATGTAGTGCTTACGTCAAACATTTTCGCTTTGTGTTGTCTTCATTTTATTACCTGAATGAGTTTTTCAGGTATCAGTAAAGTTACGCCATCTTTTCAGATAACATCCTGGTTTAGAGTTTTTCATGTACACCTGGAAAATAATAGGCAAATAATATCACAACTGATTCCATCGAAATGAATCAAATCCATTGAAGGACGAGTGTTGATGAGATGCATACTTAAAATAAATGAGGGAATGAGTGGTATTAGAGCCAGGGCCCCGGTTGTGTAATTGGTGAGCACATTACACGGTACATCCATAGGTACGGATACAAGTTCCGCTCGAAGCTCTGATTTTTAGTCTAACTTACTCTATTTTCTTTGTTGTTATTGTTCGCCTGGATGATGAGATTTATCTTTCAATTTCCAAGATCGGCTATCTATTAACCTCGGCATTCAGCAAACAAATAAATAG
Source organism: Dictyocaulus viviparus (assembly GCA_000816705.1). Classification (NCBI taxonomy): domain Eukaryota; kingdom Metazoa; phylum Nematoda; class Chromadorea; order Rhabditida; family Metastrongylidae; genus Dictyocaulus; species Dictyocaulus viviparus. The sequence goes on from KN716375.1 coordinate 43,242, forward strand.
TTCGTTATTTCTTTATTGAGCAAACACGAGATTTTTCGAAAACACTATTGAAATGGTTAACGTTTCGACAACTTCGCTCTCCTTTTTACTTCTCTTGATTTCAGTTTTGTTAATAATGCTCTTCTATGCGGACACAGAGTGACCACTTACCCGTTTCGCCAATATACTTCGACTGTCCATCAGTGGTAAGGGCTTGGAATCCGTGGTGATTCATCGACAGTTAGATATTGAAAGCAAGCATTTAGTGGATGCTTCGCTTTACCAACCATCTGGGAAGGAATTCAAAACGTAACATTGAATTACCAACATGCCCGGTTCTATACTTACTTATCAAAACTCATAAGTTAGTATCCACTGATCATATCGATTCTATTGGTCCGTCAATATTTGAACTAAGACCTATCACCAGTTGTATATATGGATCTAAGGATAGAACAGGATGGTTTTCAACACTAATAACATCACAGTTGCTTGAACACGTTCCAGCCCATCTAACTAACACTCGTATGTTTCTGGACCGTATACTTAATGTGTCTCCAAATAATGCATACGTAATGTAGTCGTTCGATGTCATTAGTCCATATACAAACGTGTCGTATTACTCTGCGTTGAAAGCCATCCATGAGTTATTTGTAATACACCAAACAATAAACATGTATGGTCTTTTAATTCAACAGGTCATGACTCTATTGAAAGAGTGCCTAAACTGTTTAGTATTCAGATGCTCTGGAAAATGTTTTGCACAAATAACAAGGTTGGCAATGGGACAGCGACTTGCACCTAATCTTGCTATTACCTTTATGCCTAAAGTGCAAGCCCCTGTTATCCGGCCAGTACCCTATTGTAGATATATAGATGACTGCTTTATCATCTGCTCTACACAGGCGGAAATTGATAAATGCTTTCAAATATTAATTAAAGAATACATAAGATTCAGCCGTGGAACTGGCTTCCGTTTTTGAACGTATAAATTAAATTATACGAAAACAACTACGTTACAAAATGGTATCAAAAGTCAAAACAATCTTGTTATCCTGGTTCACTATCATTCGTCTCATCAAGCACATAGAAAATTGTGCTTATAAAAAAAATATTCTTCCCACTTCCACTAGTGTGTGTACGGGAAGCAGACAGAAGGCAGAATCCGTAGCATTAACTCGAAAACTAGCTATTTCTAATGGCTATGAACATACAGCTGATTGCAATAATTCTAAAGAAGGAGATAAAGTACCGCAAAATGGAAACTTGATTGAGGAAAGGATCCCATTTGTCCTGCCCCTTTAGCCATAAAACGCTGTCTAATAAGAGCAGGACAAGATGAATCGGTTAGAATTGTTGAAATTCCATCGAGAACGAGAAATCTTGAACGCCAATTAGTCCGCAATCGCTCATATGACCATCTCTGCGAAACACTTATTCTAAAGGCTGTTTCTAAAGAAAGTAGATCAATTAAATTCATATTTTGTGGAATTTCTTAACAATCAATAGATATCTCGGGTCAATGTTCTCGATTCCGATGTCGATTTAACCGACTAGCATTGATTTAGAAGTTTTAGGTTATCAAATACTTCTGATTCCAGATTATATACGTAGGTCGCCACTACACATTTTTGACATTCTACAATGGCCCAGTGCTCTTTTGTGGTCCTCTTAAATACCTTTCTATAAAGTTTTATTATCAATGTTTGATATGTAGCCAGTACAATCTAACTAGTTAACTCAATATTTTTCTAAACGTATGGGACATTTCTTAAAATTTCAGCTAAAGTACCGCTCTTTCATAGAATGCAACGGATTATCTCTTACATTTTCGTGTACTTCTTCTAATGACGCGTCGGTCCGGAAATTGGCCTATTGTGTGTTGCAAAGTTATTTGTCCCTACTTCAAGTAATTTGTCTAATTTTTAGTTTAAAAATTTCACATGAAAACTTTTTTTTTCAAGGAATTGGATGTCGATGCTGTTGAAGATCGTTATAAATACCTCTATCTCTATCTATTAAGACTTTTCAAGCAGAGCATCGAAAGTGTTTCACCTCGATTATCGCATGGTTTGTTCTGTATATTTGTTTTCTTGTTGTAGATATAAACTAGTGGAATTGCTTGAGGAACTTCTTTTATTAGCTAATAATGACTAAACTTATCACAGTTACATGAACTCTTCTTAAAAACATAAGTCTTCATATTTTTACGAAGTTTTGCAGTGGTGTCCCATTTTTTTTCTCGTGTTTCCAAACTTTTTCTTCATCCGGAGTCACCTTTATTTACTGCAGTTCTTTCATTTCTTAGCTTGAAACCGATTATTGATCTAAATAACGTAGGTATTTTGAAATGTTCTGTTTTTTGTGTGTTTTTAAAATGATAGCGAAAATAACTCTTTAAAGGTTCCAGAATTGTATAAACTGTTGCTAAGTTCATCAGCAAATCACTATAAAGAAGAGCGAGAATGGATTTTAACACTCATTTCTGAGGGCCTTATCGAACCTATGGATTACAATGTTCTTCAAAATCGGTATGCTTATTCATACATTTTTTGAAAAATATTTTTGTATTTACAACGGTTTATAGTTCACAACGTCAAGTGTTTTTAATGCTTCTTGCTATAACAAAACAATCTTTTTGAAGCTGTGGTGTCAAGTTGCTGTTGTCGTTGTTTCCAACTTGTATGGTTGATATGGTTTCGCGTCGTCTGATCTTAAATATTTTAAAGGCAGCAGTACTTATGCCTTCTGTTGCTCACGACCTATTCTACAGAATGAATCTTCATGCATGGATTGCATCAATTATAACGGTGCGTAATAATATTAATTATAAATTGGAATTTTGATATTATTATTAATATTTCAGTTATTATTGTTATCAACTTGACGAACAAAAATATTCCGTTGGTTCTACGAGCTGTTTTTTTTGTTATGGAAAATTTTGATTATTCATGATAGTATTTCTCCTTTTAAGAACTCTTCGATAACTTCATGGGAACGATGTTATTTGGGACAAATTTTCTCAATACTTATAGAGAATGAGCGGAAATATTGTCGATGTAGCACAGATATTAGTAAGCATACGTATGATGTAGCACGTGTCAGTGTGCGCATAACAGCTCAAGTGGCAAGTTTACATATGAAATTTTTTTTGTTTTAATCATCCATTACATCAAGATTTGAACATTATTACTACCAATATTTTTCCATCTATAAAAGTTGAATATTCTATGAATACAGGGTGGCGCAGTGGTAGAGGTGCTACAGTGACACGCAGATCGGAATATGTTGGTGGCCTTTTCCCATGTCTATCAAGCCAACCATCCCTCCGGGGTCGGTAAACTGGTTCCAGAGAAACATGGTTATAATAAATAGCACTGACTTGGTGAAGAGTAGTCTAATCGCTGTACAGAGCAGGTTCGCATCTCCGCAACATTACGATGAAAACGATTTAATAGGTGCACCCTGCCACTAGTGGTTGATCAGTGTCAAAACTTATTTTATCTATGATTACAAGGTGTTAGCAGCATTACGAAAACTTCATCAAATATAAATAAATAGTAGAATAGACGAGCTGAGCGCATGTTCAGAGGTTGAATGAATGATCAGTGACTTAGGTCTAGAAAACGTCCTTGAATGTATTATCCGATTTAAATAATTCACTTTTATATTGCTTTCCATATACATAATTTGTTTTAGACGGAAGATGAGGTTTCCTCGATTAAACAGCCATCGACTTTGATTTGACTTCTCACTGTTGGTGTTAAACGAATAGGCTTCTTCTCTTCTTTATTGACAATTCTATTTTTTTTCCTCATTTCGTTTATTTCGTTCAATGCAATCTGCTTTTTTTCGTACTTTTCAAGAATAACGACGTCATTTACGAAGCGAAATTTTCATGAAAGTTCCCATCAATACGAATACTATTTTTTTCCAATTCTATCAATCTCATTATGCAGTGAAGCGGTAAATGTATCTTTATAGCGATTTTGATAAGAGTTCTCTAGCTTTTTTATGTAAGACGGATCTACCTTTTGATGGAGAAGCGCTTAGGACACAATCTTTGTTTCGACAATGGCAGATGATATTTACTAGTTTTCATTAAGTTAGGAAATATGCAAAATCCGTGGAGCATTATAGAAATACCCCCAGCCAAGGTGGTGCAGTAAATAGTTTGGTGGGATCCTAGATATGCGTTGAAATCTACTCAAAATCCCGGGATCTGTTAGATATCACCTACTTGTTTTATTTCTCCATGTCATTCATCATTCTTTGTAACTCTCCATACTGATAAATCTTATGTGCAAGATTTAGTTTCTTCGACTTCAGTTCTATGGATTTTCTTGTAGTTCTGCTTCCATCACTGACCTTTCAGGAAATGGGTTTCTTTACAGTTAATTCATGATTCCATTCTTTTCACAACCTATCTATTTTTCGTAAATGCAGTTCTAATAACGGCCGCTTGTAATCCAAACTTCTGAGGATTGCATTTGTAGTGATTTTCTTCCATGTTGCATTTAAGAATTCGAGAGTGAAGTTTTTGAAGAGAAAATGTGATGAGTTGTTAATTATTATAACATAGCAAAGGGTGATAAGTTGCCCATTATTGTTGAACAAAACTCGCAGAGAAATGTTGTAACTATAGAGGTCTTAATGACATTTCTTTGGAGTTGATAGTGTTAGAACAGCGCCAGTTTTCATATTTGTACCATTTTGAATATTCGTGCAAAGATCCTCTGCAGTTATCAGTTATATACTATCAAAAAGAGGAATGTATCGAAGTTATGATTTAGTATGATTAGGAGAATATCATTAAATATGGATAAACGGATAAATAGGATTTCGTTTAAATGGAAGAGATCAGTTATGGAATATGTGTCTCTACTATGTGGGATTAATTGAGTTCGGCACTCTCAAAAAAAGCGCAGAAATAACAAACCTGAGGCAGCTGTTTTAGCGTTATATGTTTATTGTACGATACAATCAACATTGGACTGTTATGTCATGGAATTTTTGTTGTTTCACGTTTCACCGCATGACGCCGTTGTCGTTAAAACTGTGTATGCTGTGTACCAAGACAGGAGATCGGTTGATGTACTTTCGTTTACTCTAGAATCTTAAAATGATCTCATTGGAGTGTTCCTAAAGTTGATTGGTTAACTAATAGATTGGTTTCTATATGAAAATGCAAATGCTTGGGAACATCCTTGTGGTCAACCTTTTAAAAATGCTTCATGATTCAAGGAATATTAAGGGTTGTTTATGAAGTTATTTTTAATGTTAAGATTATTAGGTTTTTTGTAGGTTTTATTGGTTATGGATTCAATTCATGGTAACGCTATTGCGAACGAGAACGTACAAACAATTCAATGCACAATGAATAAAAAGTGGCGTCCAAAACGACGAAAGCATTCGAAGTAGATTATATGCTTCTTTATTATTTTCCATGAAAATTGACAAATATTGTTGTGTGTTTTCTTTTACTTCTTTTGTTACGTTTATTCATATGTTGTTCGCGTTGTTGTTGTTAAACTGTCTTGAACATGAAGGTGTCTCTATTTGTAAAAGCCTTCCCAGACTAGAATAACACATGGTGAATAGAAAGTTGTGGAATGGCACCTAAAAGGATGCAAACGTGGACTTGGACGACCTCTCGCAGGATTGGCGAACGTGGTCGTGATCATCGTCAAGGAGCTTCATGTGCAGCTCCCAACAATTTAAGCATCATCTAATGCATCTCGCCAAAGTACGGAAGATATCATTGATGCGAATGACAGTTCTGCAGGAGTAAGTGCGTAAAGTTCTGGAGCCTGTATAAGTAATGATGAACAAACCCAACATCTAAGTCGATAAGTAGACTGTTCATATGTTTATTATTATATCAACCTATGATACATGATAATGATACTATACATTGATAAATAACTGGAGGTTGAGCCATTTTTCATTAAGAATGACACAAGGTTTATATGAATGCTTCAGAAACGCAGAATAGTCAGATCTCAGACTTCCACATTCAAGAGAAACTGGCATGGATGATAACGATACATAGATAGGTAATCGATTTTGTAGTAACTGTACCAATGAGTTGTCAAAATAGCAGTAAACAAAGGTTTGTAGGTGAATGAGAGTATAAGTGGATGAATCCACTGTGCCATTCAACGGGAAAGAAGCTTTTCCATATTCATAGTTTGCATGAACACGAAACAATTACGGTCAAATTGTGTAAAGGAGGTGACCTTCCATATAAAACATTGGACGGGTAGGCAAGGAGATCTGCAGAATGAAGAATTAATGGATTATAAAGTTTATTGGAACGGTCGTATGCTTGTTATTGGCACATAAGGGTTCTACCAACGGTACAACTTCTCAATAAAGAGATTTTATTAGCGCATCAGTGCGCACATATACCAATTGATTAAAGTGTTGAGAAAAAAACTATTTTAATGCATAGCAAAACTAAAACTGCATAATCGTATTGGAGGGGTAAGATAAGAGCATTGCTATTGTGATGTGTACTATTCATCAGTACAGAATAACATCAGTTGAAGAGCCCAAAAAATTAGAAAAAACATAGTCAACTGAAGAAACCTCAAACATCGATAAACTACTCAACTGCCTGTATGAGTAAAGCCTGTATTGTGGCACGTAAACTTTCTTGTTATGTGAGCAAAACATATTTGATTAAATTCTTTTATAGTTTGAATAAATACGTTTATCCTCCTTACTTCATTATTGAGACATGAATGGCAAGATGTACAGGAAATTATATATCGATTATAATAATCATATATAGTCTATATTGAACGTTGATTCAATTGTATAAAAATTTGTCAATGCATACGAGAATAAGCTATTTTTTTTTGTAAAAAGTGTATATGAGAAACGTAATTTTATGTTTTGTAATTGAATAAAGGCAAACACTTTTCCAAATATCGCAAGTACTGGTTTGACCTGTAAACAAAAGCTATGTAAGTACTGCAGCGAATACGATAAGTACATCTGAATAGGTTGCTTCAATAGAATTTAACTAACAATCTCATTCTATTTGAAATAGTAAAGATCCAACAGCAAATTGAAAGTCAAAATTGACTTTTGGTAATATATGTGTTAATTTTATGTAAACCATTTAAGTGGAAATATGCATAATCGACAATGGTAGGAACTAATGTGTCATAATGTTTCGAATCGTGCGTTTCTTAAATATTGAATCGTAGTAGTTTTAACTATTTTAAGTTCACTACTCACTATTGAGTTAACTTGAGTTAACTTAAACTGCACCAATAATAGTTCCTAAGAATGGTTAGCAGAAACATAAAGCATGTTAATCAAATGTGTGCTCTGTAAATTACAGCAGACTATGGGACAAGATATAAGGCACGCACTAGTGAACTAACAACTTGATAATGGTGGTAATTGAGAATGAATGCTGCTGTGTGCACTTTATCATTAATTAGTTTTCCTCTGACTCCTCTGAAATTAGTGAATCAATAGTTAATTATTATTACAGTTAATGACTTGATATCATTTAAAAAATGCATTCATCTTGTTTTAGCATTATTCACACACGAACGAATTGATTTTCTTTCACATTCGGTTTCATCTACCCTAATCTTCATGTTACATTTCCAAATCTGATGTTAATTAACCTGTAGCGCTCTCTCGAATTAACTTTTAATGGTAGCCAACTCTCATTTTCTAAATATCTTCTATTCATAGATACCACTTTCATTTTGCTGCTTCTTTATTGGTATAAGCTTCATATTATATTTTGCATTCTTTAGCGATTTGGAAAGCTCAGATATGACCTGCTTGCTTCTTTGCAATTCATGATGGTAGAATTTAATTTCAGGTTGTTTTTTAATGATGTGCAATACGTTTCGTACATGTCGAGAAGAATTTGCTTGTAATGACGATGGTTACTTCACCTTTACAAGCACTGAACAGGTTTCTTATGATTTTATGCTTTCAGTCACTATATATCCTCAAAAATATGATTTATGCCATTACATGCTTTTAGAAACGTGTTGAGGATTTAGTTAACGATCAATATTTGACGTACAAGTCATCTGAGCAACGAAATGTGCCAAATTCTAGTCCTGTACTAAACCGAAATTTGCACGTTGATTATATAACCAAAAGCCTCAGGGAGGTTGGTCGTGGATACAGTGTAAGTTTTCCGTCAATTATGTGCAGTTATAACATCACCTTATAATTTCCTCATGTGTGTTATTTCTTCTTCATGTGCAAGTGAAGTGCATAATCCACAGTTTGTCTAGACACATTTAGCGGTCATTTCTTTTGTGTCAGGGATTAGATGCAAGTCGATCTTGGATGTGTTATTGGGGATTGCACAGCTTAAACATTTTGGGCGTGCCTCCTTCACATGCCCAAAAAGGAGAAATTCTGGCGTTTTTGAAAACTTGTCAGCACCCAGACGGAGGATTTGGAGGTGTACTACATATTAGTTATTTAATTTCTTCCTGATAATGTAAATTTTGCATTTTGTTATGGTTTTTACTGTAATAGATGGGTTGCTTCAAGGTATTATTTGCAGGTGGACCTAGTCAATATGCGCACTTGGCTCCCACATATGCAAGTGTCATGGCTTTGGCTTCTCTTCAAATGGAGGACGCTCTATCAGCAATCGACCTGTGCGTAAAACACCGAAATTTTTTAGATAGAATATTATTGAATTAGGCAGTTATCACAAGGTAATTTCACGTACATTCAGCAAGTCGTTGTCACGTTTTCTCCATCGAATGAAGCAGCCAGATGGCTCATTCACTATGCATGATGGAGGCGAAGCTGATATTCGTGGTACATATTGCGCGTTGGCTGTTGCGGCCCTTTGTGGTATAATGACAGATGATCTCAAAGATGGTGTTGCAGAGTGGATTGTTACGTAAGTATTATTTATTGCTTTTGTTGTATATCCTGAGATTGATCATTTAGCGTAATTCTGCTTAGCAGTGCTATTTTAAGCAGTGTATTATTAAATACACCATAAAGTTTACAAAGTAGATTACTTCCTAGTTTTTTTCTTTTTCCTGTTTTACCCGTTATCATTTTTATCTTCGTATCAGATCACGTTTGCTAGATGTCAAACATACGAAGGAGGCTTCGGTGGCGAACCATTAGCTGAAGCTCATGGTGGTTATGCTTATTGTGCTGTTGCCGCGCTCGTAATTCTCGATAGGTTCGACGATGGAAATTTTATACGTAGAATCATTTTGCATTAGGGTTTTTTCATATAAAATCTTTATCTACCTACTATGCAAAAGAAGATAGCATTATGTTTCTAAGGTATCGCTTGGCTGATTCGGAATTATTTTTACGATGGCTCGTCAACAGGCAAATGCGTTTTGAAGGAGGTTTCCAAGTATTATTTTGTAAATCATTTACTTGAATTGTATATGTTCTAATGTTTGTCCACGAGTTAGGGTCGTACAAATAAGTTGGTGGATGGCTGCTATAGCTTTTGGCAGGCGGCAAATTTCCCACTTGTTGATGGCGAAATGGCAAGAGAGGTCAGTGTTGCAACCAGAAATAAATTTTTTCTATCAAGTAATTCAAACTAGTCCGGTAAAATTTGACTCCAATATTTAATGTATGGTCGAATTCCACTAAATAAGGTTTTCAGTGTCGATTATTCAAAGTACTTTCTATGCAACATAGTAATATTTTTTTGTTTTGATCTTATTGGGTTTATAGTGGGTTAAGCACTTTACATGTGTCTATATTCTTGGTTGTATTTTACTGATGACATGACGTAATGTAGATTCAAAGGATGTGTAATCACTTTGACCGGTCTCTTGTTCATGTACCAAATATTTTAGTATAAAATGGGTATATTTCTTTCTATCCTTATTGTTTTAGTTGGAGTTTATAGGAGTTTCCATGATAGATTTGTTTCGTAGGGTCGTTTCCCAACTGAAGGATTATTTGATGCTAGGATGCTAGAGGAATACATTCTAATGTGTTGTCAGGTAGAAAATAGTATTCTCAAGATACAACAAGTAATTTATCAAAAGGTGAGTTCTTCTAGGATGAAAATGGTGGATTTCGTGATAAACCCGGCAAAGCTCGAGATCTTTACCATACATGCTACGTGCTCAGTGGCTTAGCAGTTGCACAGATGTATTCCTCTTCTCGTGAGCCTGATGGTATCTTAGGTGGAAGTCAAAATATTGTTGTAAGTATTATTCAGATAATAAGATGAGTTTGAAGTCAGTGTTGAAATCACTTTGTCGTAGTTATTTCAATTCGCTTTTCTTTTTCATTTAAATGCTTTTTTTTATTTGGGCTTCTGTTTTTTTTATTTCTGTAATTCAACTGCAATTTTTCCTTATATTAATATTTGTACATGTTTCAAATGTCTATTTCTTATTGTTGAGATAATTTTTGCAGGAACCAATCAATCCTGTATTCAATCTAACGACTCTTAGTGAACAGTTTGCAGTAAGCTTCTTCTCTAAATGTGGTCGTTGATGGAACATTCATATTTTATTGTTAATTGTACTCTTCTATCGAATGGGCTGACATTATTTGCGCTGGAAGACGTTAAGAAATTGCTGATTTTCTTTAAATAACTGATATTGTGTAACTTGATTATTGTTTATTACATTTGGATGCTAGAAAGTATTGCGTTTTCCGTGTTTTTGTTTTTTTCTCTTTTTGAAAGGATCGATTTGAACTTTTTATAGTCAGAATATAAACTATCTTTTTTTCTTGATGTAATTTGTAATTGTCATATAAGACAAATATCGCGTTGCATCCCATGTCAAATAGCTTCTAGTTTTTACTATTTAGTCAGGAAAATGCAAGGTTTCTTATTGAAGAAAAAGAAGAAAAACAGATTGAAAAACGTAGGTTTTTTAAAATAAATTAGAAGTCTATGATTCCACTATTTTTGTTTGTTTTCTGTTTAGAAAGTGAAGATCCTAAGAAAAGATAGACGGGAACAAATTGACTCTGAGATCTCAACTAAACTTTGTGCCAGAAAGAACAAGAATTTTAAAGTGTGTGATGAACCATTAGTAAAACATCATGATGGTCAGAAATGGTTCGAATATCAGGTTTGATTGGTGTGCTAGTTTAACAAGTCTCTAGTGTTATAGTTCTTAAATCTAGGTTGATGAGAAAATTAGTGATACGTTAAACGATACCTTAGGAACAAAGGAATTATTAGCTTTGGAAGAAGAAGCTGATATTCTCTTGGAAGCTGATTTTGATCTTCATAACAAATGTACGACCCGGTGCTTTGTTTCATTACCACTAAATTTATTGCCAGCAAAATTTCCTCGTTTGAGATATGCAAACACAGGGAGGGTCTGAGGCGGTTTGGTTGCAAACAATTATCAAAAAGGGTACTGCTAGTGATAGGATGACTGCAATGCAAGTTCAGGTACAACTTCATCACAATGGTTTCTATTTCAATAAAAAATTTTTTGTTGTTTAGCTACACAAATCCCCTGTCCATTCTTTATGCTACATAGAAATTATGATCGGCTCACTTGAAAAGAAGAACACTCGAGAATCACTAGAATTATTGCGTACTTATTCGTTTTTATAACGTTGCTTGTTTGAGTTTATAACTTGTGACTCGTTTTAGCATTGCTGGAAGATATGTTTTTGAATTATATTTTGCCTACAAATAGAAAGCTGATCCCTTTCAGCGGGGTATGTTATGTTTGCAAATTTGCAAATAAGGTATTCTATGCAAAGCAAAGTGATGTTGTAATAGATGGAGTAATAAAATAAATTCAGCGACCGTTAAAAAGAATAGAAGAAATATGCTCTAATAGTGAGAGAGGAAGGAAACGTGTACTCATTTTATGGCGATTCGAGCATAGACTGAAACTCGTTTACGAACGATTCCTTCGTGCACTTGAGGTTGATATTTATTCGATATTTACTACGATATTGTTTATATAAGTATCTCACTAGTACAACTCGTTTATGAAGATGTGCATGTTTTATCCTAGGGTCTTGCTTCAGTAATGGCTGAAGATCTTTGTAAAAAAGCTTTGCAAACTGCGCTCAACCTTCTCGCAGAACGTCCAGAGGGTGAAAAGGTATAACTGTTGAATAGTATTTCAAAGGTCTACCAATATTGTTATAAGTGTGAGTTTCAGATTTTGTTGAGCATGTTGGTTAATAAACTGGGTCATCCAAAATATCATATTGGTGCGTTTGTTGCTACTTTACTCGAAAATCTTACTAAGCTACACCCAAACATGCGACCTGTTATCGTAACCGAAGTGGAACGTCTTATTTATAGGTAGGTAGCGGATAAACAATCGCACCAATAATGCTTATGCTTTTTAGGAGTAATGTGAGCCAGAAAGCACACCTTTATGCAATTTCATTTTTATCGCAGGTTGGTTAAATATTTGCATTATTTATCCTGGTATGCTTTAAGGATTCTATTTTAGATTACATTACGTACTGGAGAGTCAGACCTTGCTGCACAGATGTTATCTATTTACTTTGGTTTGTTCAAAACTTTAGTCAATCAAAAGTTCCCTAATAATCGCCTGATTGGAATTCTTCTTTCCGCTTCCAATCGAGCCTTACCATTTGCCAAAGGTTAAGTTTTTTTGAATTATGTTGATAAAGCAAGATATGCTCGTTGGTTTCGACTCACGACTTTTTTTTCAAATTTAGAGAAAGCAGATTGCTTGACTGAAGAAATCAATACTTTGTATAGAATTGTGCATACGAGCTCATATACAGTAGCTCTACAAACTCTTAAACTTCTCTACACTGTTCATGAAATAAGGTGACTTCTTGAGTTTCATTATCCTGTTATTAATTCTGTAAAGAAGACATTAGGGAACGTTGACATTACAACTTTCTACTAATGTAGTTCTCCGTGTTAGTTCAACTGCAGCTATTTACTAATTATGTGGCAATAATTTAACAATTATATGGGGATAACTATTTGTTTTTTTTTATTTTTCTAGGAACCATTTATCATTTTGTTTGGTATACGGTAATTGCTAGAAAGATACATATTTGCCATCATTTCAGTGAGTCTTTATCGGAACGGTTTTACACGGCACTTTATCGAAAATTACTTATCGACGTTCCTCATTCATGCTACAACCAACTGCTCCTTCTTCTTTTTAAAGTGCTACGATCCGATCCATCTGAATTTCGTGTGCGATCGTTTGTCAAACGATTACTGCAGGTTTTCACCATTGTTACCATTTCTAAATCAGCCATATAATTTTTGCGCCTCAAGGCCGCAACGGGTGCAACACCTTCCCTCGCAGCTGGAATACTCATACTGATTTCCCGACTACTAGAATCTAGAGAAAATTTGATTGTATTGCGAAAGAATGTTAACGTATGTCTTTCTCCGCAAAACGTTCTATTTGTAAATACAAGCAAGTTTATGAAAATACCTCTTCCTTTTTTAGCGCTTAGATAGTGTGAGTACAAGGTTTCCAAATGGAGACATAGAAGATGATGAACGTTATGTGGATATTGGTGTTGATGGAAAGCCAGTTATAGGAGTCAAGGAAGAGGTAATACAAATGTGATTCATTAGAGAAATGAGACGGTGGTTTTTATCGGTGACTGGAAAATTCCTTAATAAAATGTTGCGTTGAAATGATTAACTTTGAATGGTTTATAACAACAACACCAATGGAACGCACGTCGATATTGCTGAAGAAAAGAAATTTAAAGGTGCCAATGACAAATCCGGAAGTAAAAGTGGTTGGATACACCGACGTGGGTTATGCTCTTCAAGTCTTCCATTTATAATATTTTTTTCGGTTTATCATAGATCGTCAATGTTTGTCGTTCTAATGCTATGCAAAAGCCACAAAGTGCTGGATATCGAAATGGAGTACACTGCTTTATTGTTGTGGATATTTTTCTCTCATTTTAGGTCCAAACGCTTTGAAATCGCCGTACAATCATGATGCGCGAAATCCTCTGTTTATAGATTGTAGGGCTTTAGTCGATTGCGAGTTGTTGCTGCTTTCTAAACATTATCATCCGTCTGTAGCAGTGTTCGCAAAAGATCTAATTGAAGCAAGTTTGTTCGAAAATTTTGATTATCATAACTAACATGACTAACTACACTACTACTATACACTAATGCACTATGTTATCGATATAAAATCTTTCTTTTGGTTAATGAAATTTTTTTTGAATGGTGAGTAGAGGATTGTGCAATGGTTAGAACGTTTTTTAACACACCATAATAACTAGTTGTACTGCAAAAAACCCAGTTTAGGCATATCCACCTGTCTAAAGATATAGTTTCTTTGTAAAGGATTTTAAATATTTCACATTTAGGTATACTGACTACAATTCACTCTTACGCACTTATTTAAGTTTCAGAAAGGTCACATTGATTATGAAGGCGATCCACTGGATGATTTTACTCTCATGAAATTTTTAGACCGCTTTGCCTTCAAAAATCCAAAAGAGAGGCTTTTTGTGAGTTATGTGTCCTTCTCATATTCCGCATTAATTCTTGACTGGAACAATTCTGACAAATTTACTGCTTAGAACAAGTCTGCGACTAATTGCGTTATACGAAGAAAGCAATTTGATCCATGGGGAGTTAAGAAATTTGCTGTGTCTTCGAAGGTGCGTTTGAATTTAAGCGTAGGAAAATTTTCACTTTTTTCCATAAGAAAATTAGTGAGCACGTTTTGTTATACTATTTGCAACACATTTGATGAAATCACGATTTTTAGGAGTATCTTTCGAAAAAGACCACTGAACTTCCCGCTGATGAGCAATACCTCCATCGGTTTGTATCCTTAAAGTTTAATCCCGATGGCTCAAATAGAAAAAAAGATAAGGATGATGAGTGGGAAATTGAAAGCGTTGACTCAGCAGAATTTGATGCTTTGATTGGTATGGATTTATTTGTAGGCTTAAAATAAGGCAACTAGCAAAGAACATGAATAACATGTTTCCAGATAAGTTCGAGCCAGGAGAGGGTAAAGATGATTTTGATGTGGACTACTCCAAAGAGTTCACTTCTGAGAAGAAAAAAAGTAACGTTTCGAAACGCTCCACCAAGAATGATAATTGCGAAGATGATGAAGTTGATTTTGATATAAATTACGATGATGATAGTGATGAAGATGGTGACGATTCCGATGGAGATAGTGTAAGTAAATAACACTATTTTCTGAAATTCACTTAAATCTCTGTAATGCTCGGTGTTATAAGGAGAACGACGATGAAATTGGAGATCTGAGTGATTTTGATGATAACAATGAGGACAACGAAATGCAGTCTGAGTCTGATGAAGAAGATTCGGCATCCGCTTCTGAAACTTATCAAGAAGACGATTTATCTGATGATGACGATAGCGAATGTAACATTGGTTTAAGTGCCGCAAACGATGCTGGCGAAAAGGTATAGATGTTGCTTTTAAAAGTAGTCAAACGCAATATTTTTAACTACAGGATTATTTGGAAACTTCTAACATATTTGGTCCAACTGTGTTGCCTGAAGTAATTAACGGTGTTCTATAAGAGAACTAGGTGTTATTATTGTCTTCTATGACAAGAATACAATATTTGACTAGATTTAGTAGTTTGTTTAACTTGTATTTCGATTTGATGGGATGATGCAAATATGACACCCATTATTGGCAAAAGCTATCTCGTAGAAAATAGCCAGTTGCAACATTGAATGTTTATGGACATCAGGACCATAGTGACACGCAGGCCCGAATCAGTTCGCGGCTGCGCCCTGGCCTATCGAGCCCGCCATGCATCAGGGTCGGTAAATTGGTACTAGAGAAATCTAAGTAAAATAAAAAGCAATTAGTTAATGAAGAGTGGTTGACTCAAGTAAGTGCTCTACGAACACGATTGCGTAGCAGCATGCCGCAACGGAAGTTGATCAACGCGGAAGCTTATCTTAACCTATCACTAGTTACAGAGTCCTTTTTGTAATGTAACATTCCTTTTGTAATTAATGTCTTTAATAGTATTCAGCAAAATGATCTTAAATGTGCGACTTTTTTTTCTAAATTTAATTTCTAGTAACTTCACTTCGTTCGTTGTGATAGTAAGTAATCATGTATTGACGGCGAATAGTACCACCCTGATATAATTTTAAATATGCACAAGTTCTATCAGCAATATATTTTTTTAGCTACTAATAAGAATATGACAACTGGAAGCAAAACTGACACAGTGGCAAACTTCTTCATACTTAAATCATTCTATACACAAGATAATAATTACCGAAATCTATGGCCAAGTTTCATCACACGCCATTAGTATGCATATTTTTAATAAGTTATAATTGTCGTGAGAGTCATTCATTAGCTCATCTTTAAATTATAGTTAAAAACGATGTAAGACCGCTAAATTTGTATATTTAGTTCGCTTCGTTATTAGAAGATTTCGAAGAGGAAGAGAAAGCTCAGCCAAGAAATAGACGTAAGAATAAAAGGAGGAAGTTGAATGGAGGGAAACGGAAAATATGGTGATCAGTGATTCTTTGTTATCTGTTATTGTTTGTTGTCTGTATCACTACTTTTTTGTTACAAAGTATAATTATAAACTTTTGAATCCTTACGTTTTTATTCTTATTAGTACATTACTTTGGCATTTGTCGAAACAAAATAATTCATTCATGAAGGACTTGAAGGATGCAGTGATTACCTTCAGAAAATAGTCACTTAAGCTGTAGAGTGCGTTAAGATGCTATTTTTTAATGACACATGGAGTGACTCTCAGTGTTGATACTTCGTGTCCGAATATGTTATTTTTTTTACTTAATGCGAATATGCGAGTAGTTTAGCGAATAGAGACAACTCTGTATAAATGAACACAAAATGTACTGCTGAAATAACTAATGTAATCGGTGATCTTTCGAAAAAGTGGTAACGGCACGTCGTCAGTCGATCGATAAGTCGTAGTCTAGTTGTTTCCAACTATTCACCAAATGCTTTGAAATTGCCAAGCTATTTGTATATAGTTCGAGAAGATAATATGATGACAAAATTAGCCGAATAGTAAATGGAAGCAGCGTAATGGTTTGGAATTATATAAGACCGTCAACAACGTTGCAATGAAATCAATAAACTTTAAAAACGCTTTTAGCGTCACAATTGTTGCTGCTCTAACGCACACTTCAAAGCCTTAAGTGCCAGACACGTAAGATCCGATATAGCTAGGCGCTACACAGTGACTACGCTATATTATTTCTACGTTATGTTTTTACTCGATTTCTATCGTCTAGTGTATACACACACTAACGCATCAAATGAACTAAAACAAAGTTGATCTACGTTAGTCTCGAGTGTGAAACGATAGGTTAACGATGGTCAATGATGAAGTACTTTCGGTACTTTTCAAAAAATTGTGGAATTAGGTTGAAGAGTTCTGTTTCATACACCATATTCCTCGAACTTAGCACCTTCCAACTACGACTTCTTTTTGTCCTGACGAAATGTTTTTAAAGGGCCAAAATTTCGAAATAAAGAAGATATTAAGACATCATTGATTCAATTTTTTGTATCAAAACATTATACCTCAAAAATGGTGCACATAAATTGCCCTCACACAAGCAAGTCACTTATAATAGTAGCAATCTTATTATTTAATGAAGTTTGTTTATGGTGAGGAAAAATTTGTATTTTGTTGTATTCCGAAAACAGACCGAACTCTCTAGTAGATCTTATATTATTCTTTTACAACTAGAACGTCACAAAACACACTATTCAATCAATGCTACTGCTTCGCTGCTATTCTAGCCAACGTGAAGACACTTTGTGAAATAGCGATGGGTAAGGATAATTCCTCCAAGAGTTAGAGACGAGGTGAAAAAGTTTTTATTCGATAGACTAACACAGAACAATATCGTGCCAGTGATTGCTGCGTTCTATAAAAAACAAGATTTAAAATTCGTTCATGATATGAAAATCGTGGAATGTCGATTCGTTTCTTCAATCAAAAGCACCTGCAAAAAATCTAGAAGCCGGAACGTCGGACAGAATAAAGCTTAATGATATGAATAAATAATAGTAAAATGAGAATGTCTAAGTACACATATTGTTAAATTGATATGCTGATATAGTTATTTGTATACTTTCGTTACAGTAAACATATTTGTTATTTATATTAGGCAGGAAATTAGTACTTTGAGCTCTTGAAATGTAATAGATAATAAGAAAATTACTCTTCGATAAATAATATGAATAATTAACAATGGTAACTATGTAACATCAATAACATTAGCAACCGTGCTAAACAATATTTGTAAACATCATGAAGAAGTGTTAATATTGCTTTGTTGTGAGTTTTAAAGCTCATCCAACCCTAGGGATGAGCGATGCTAGTTTGAAAGCACCTTACGGCAATCAGCTACATTACGGCAGCGACAGAATTGTTCATATCTGTTGCATATTTACAACAGATTGCTATTAATACAGATTTTTCAGGAGAACACTTTCATGGAATCACAAACTCGAGTTCTACAGGTAGGACATTCAGAAATGGTCGACTCAGCGTGGCACGAATCACAAACCACCATATGACGACATGGCAGAAATAGCACAGATGGCTAAAATGATGAAAACTGTTAGAAACAGTAACTTTTAGATTTCGTATTAATGCTCAGATATTTTTTTATTTAAATGTTCCCTACAAAAGCAATCGATTTGTCACTCATATGTCATTAGTATACGCTGCATCTGCGGATCTTCCTTTTTGAGGTATCTCGAGCCGGTCAGCCGCAAGGCTATGTGGCGCCACCTCAGGTGGCGGATAGAGGGTGAATCGCGGACCAAAAACGACCGTCTACTTGCCTTGAGACGTGAGTGGATTCAGGGGATGCACTCCTTGATTCTGCTGTGCTGGTCGACTCATACCTTCTGTATGCACATAGGAACATTTATGTATGCGTACATACTTGTGCTTAGGTGTATACGGATTGTATCCTGCTCGTCGATTCGGCCAAAAGCCCGCAATCGGACGACAAGAAAGCACATGGGACGCGGTTAGGGGCCGCTTCCAACAAATAAAGTCCAGTCCACTCATTGAGATATACTGGCAAGCTGCCCATGTGTAAAACAAAGTTTTTTGGTCCCCGCAGAACGGCTGTGCAAGCTAGCCGTGGAAACATAATAAAAAAGTCTCATTCCCCTGAGACATGAAGAGCATCGGTGCTGCCAGGTAGGACGAGTGCGAAGAGGCTGCTAAAATACAAGGGCCTAAGGTTTTTCTGATGCATGATAAAAATATCAGGCACGACGTTATCAGACTGGCAGAAATGAGAAGACACCAGACACCACAATACCCATAGTCTACGCCTATACTTCAAATTACGATAAATATGAAATCAAAGCATTCTATATGGACTTGGGAAAAAATATGCGTTTATTAAAAAGTGGCAATTGAGTATAGTAAAAGCATTCGTAGCTTGCAGCGCGCGTCGATGCCTCACAAATCAAAAGACCAAGATGACTTCTCTTTGGTGTCAGGATGGGACACTTCCCACTTGCTAAAAGGTTATCAAGAAAATCTTCTACATTTTTTTTTCAACAATTCGATACTATTTAGCTGAACCAATGCACAGCCAGCGTTGAGAACATCATGTGGAAATCAAAATGGGAGTAGAGTAATGGAGTGAAAGTCGACGGTTGGTTTCGCCACCGTCTTCATCATCTTCGCTTCTCCAATGATATCGTTTTCACTACACAAATATCGAGCAAACGCAGCAAATGTTTTCCGACTTTGAAAGTGCTTGTGAAGAACTTGGTCTCAAGTTGAACCTCAAGAAAACGATGTTTATGAAGAATGGATACGTTTCTGATGCTTTATTTACGCTCAAGGGAGAGAACATCTTGGAACGCTTAAGTTATGTGTATTTAGGTCGCGAGTTCAATATGAGTAACGGCATCTATGTCGATATTCGTAAAAGAATTGCTGAAAACAAAACAAACCCAATTATTTTGGTGGTTGCGAAAATAATGTGGTTTATGGAGCTTCCTCTGAATAATTAGTTTGAATAGTTATCCGCCATGAATCGCCACGCGGGACTTTCTAGACAGCTGCGTAGACGACCACAAAAATTAAGCTATTTGTATGTAGGTCATGAGATCAATACGATGTACAACATATCACCATATTTTGGCAGAAGAAAAGGAGATGCTTGAGGAACATATAAGACCATTGAAAACGTATCGAAGAGAAAAAAAAGACAAACCTCCGAGCCCACCTTTTTAAAACGACGGTTCTTCCTGCCTTAACGCATACTTCAGAAATTTGAACGTTACGAAAACAGGATGAAAGTTTACTGAGTGCTATACAGTGCTCTATTGAAAAGGTAATGCAGGGCATCTTCCGTATCACACGATTGGAAAAGAAAATACGAAATTCTGACCTACGTCAACAATAAAAAATCAAAGACGTGGCTGTACACGCCAAGCTTCCGAAGGGTAGGGTGTGCCGGACGCGTGATGCATATGAATGATGACCGGTGGACAAGAGCTGTATATGAATGAATCCTACTGAACTTCAAACGCACTGTAGGAAGACCGTCAATTCGATGACCACACCTCTTCACAAAGACGCCGGAAAAGGATTATGATGCTCAAGGAATCCCAGAGCGAAAAGAACTCATTGGTTTATCCTCGCGCGCGATAGATAGCAATGGAAGTTTCACTGGTGTCTTCTCGGCTCTGTCGTTGATCAACGGCAATCCAATTGATCTAGGTGGTTCATTATATCTGCGAAATTTAATTGTTGTTTATATTATAAGAATATTTTTTTTTCTTAGTCCAATCAACAATTTGCTATCTAACCTTGGTAGCGAGACAAATGCAACACTCAGCACAGGTTTTCTCTCTCAAGCGTGATATTTCTCTTCGTAGTTGTTCACTTTCTTCTACAGCACGCTCTTTTTCTACTTCAAGGCGTCGACGTTGCTCTTCTAATCGAGGAAACGACGCTAACTATAAGGATTCTTTAGACAGAACTATCTAAACGACTGTGAGGTAGTTTGTCGAGATAATGATATAGATAGTTAAAAACTAGATATAAAAATCGAGTAGTAGATAACAATGATATTATATACTTTGACAAGCGCAAAACTTTCACTTAGATGTGTAATCTTGTTGTGCTGGAATAAACTTGACAATAATAACAAAAACTGGGAATAAATTAGAACTGCCTTGTGATTTTTTTTTACATACAAATCCAAAGAATGTTTTCAAGCGAGAGGATGAAAAGAGCGGACCACTGAGACATTTATACACTTAATGGTACTGAGTGAATCACAAAACTTGAAAACTGAGGCGTGGCTTGAATCTGCCCTGGAACCTTATAATGGTCCTGTAAGTGTGCTACTGATAGCACTCACAGGTTCATTACGCTGCGATCACTCAATTCCTCACTCACTTTTATGTGGATATCATATCAGTACGTGCCTGTCAACGAATTCGTTCTGGTGAGAGAATATAGGTATAGAACAGATCATAGTTGATAGAAAAAAAGCTATGGAGACACGGTTCATAGAACACATGAGGTAGAAAATAGGAAAAAGAATTTACTACACGAATAATTATTGTCAACTCACCAGCTGTTCGTGGTACTTAGATATCTTCTTATTAAATAATTCGTTCGTTTCTTTTCGTTTTTCTTCTTCGATTCGTCTAAGTTGATATTCGTTCATAATTTTTTCCAGCAACGTTTCCGGTTGCTTAATACATTCCTCTCTCTACAGAACGAACTAACAAACGCCAGCATCATAATTTATGGAGTTGTGACAAAAATCATAATGAAGAACAAATGAACCAGTTGAGAATTCCGATCCTCGATTTCTTGGATTCGTCTCGACTTTTCTCGAAGTTCTTTTTCTTTGTCTTTTAAATCAATCGATAATGCATTACACTTTTCCGTGAGAGTTCGAATTGACTGTAAACCATCTATTTATTTAGGAGTTAAAATTCGATTAAATCAAGTATTAACGCTCACATCTTCCATTGCTGCAATCTGTTGGTCGTGTTGCTTCTTTCGGTGCTCAGCAAGCTCTTTCTGATCTTTTGCTTGATGCTCATTTCGAAGATTCTCTATAGTCTAAAATGTGCATCTTGTTGCAGCATCATTACCATCTATAGCTTAGCAGCTTTCACATTTTATGCCAGCAAAAACTGGTAAAGATTTATTAATTCTTATACAAGATTACCCTGCGTAATCTTAACGTAAGAGTTTTGTTGTTCTAATGAGTAAAGCAAAATTTATGAAACATCAATGAATCGAACCCAACCAGTCGATCCGTCACTGCTTGCAATTCAACAATTGTCTGACTGAGTTGTATCCTTTCGTTTTCGCACTTCTCAAAATCGTTAACCTAAAAGCTTTAACCTTAAGAGTGACTCACTCGCCTCACTCCATATGATATATTAAATACTAACTACTTTGTTATGGATTTTGAAAAAAGATGAAAAACAAACCGTCCAAGTATATGCGTGTTTGAAGGAAACTGAGAAGCAAAGAAAGACTATGAATACAACCAAGCTCAATACTAATAGGTGTTGTAGAAAAACCAATATATCTCAAATTTTTCTTCACGAAAGCGGTGTTGTGTTTCTCAGGAATCTTTAAATTGATCATAAAATGACTGGTACACAAATCAACATTGATTCGATAAAGAGCGGTTAATGCAAGTTATGGTATAGAGCTGACATATATCCCATCACTTCTACGATACCTCGTGAACTCGAATGCGTTGTGCATTCTTCACTTTCGACTAAAGCCGGACACTTATTTAATTAAGATCTTATTATCACAGCGAAACCGACACAGGAATGTCTTAAAGCCAAGGTATTAGTGGCGCAGTGTGGAGGTGCCGCAGTGACACGCCGGCTCGAACCAGTCATCGGTCCCTCTTCCGCCTAGCCCTACGGTAACCGCCATCCCTCCGGAGTCGGGTAAAAAAAAAAAAAAAAAAA
>KN716375.1:69023-90919 GCA_000816705.1 Dictyocaulus viviparus
CACATATAGAAGAGCCTGATTGGTATAGAAGTCAGATTGTCTAATTCTACTAGGATCAACTAGCTGATAAGATAGAGAAAGAAAGGTATGAGGGAGAGGAGCAATAGGCTCAATGAAGTGAATACAGAAGAAGTGTTCCATACAAAAACACTTAAGCTGCAATACAATCAATGTGTTCAGTAGACTAACGCTAGTTATATGTATCGAAAGAAAAGCGGAAGTTGTTTCTTTTAGTGAACAAACTTGTTAGAATTGGTTTCATCTACTCTTGTATTAATACCTATTTGAAAAACCTCACTTCTATATTACAATTTCCTTAACGATTTTAGAGTTCTGCTACTGATGGAAAGTAGAAAATGATAAATTTAACTCACTAATAATTCATTTCTACGTTGTAACTCGTGAATACAGTCACGTAATTCATGTTCATTTTGCTGATATTGATTGTTGATACGTTCCAAATCATTAATGCGAGCCTAACATTAGGTATGATTCTTCTCTTTTACATCGTTTTCAATAAGGTCTACACAAAATGAAGACCAACTTTGAGAAGCACCATATCGCTTTGAGCAGCTTCTAAATCTCGAATCTTCTCCGCTTCAAATGTTCGAAGTAGACGAGAGAGTTCATCACCTCGAGAACTTGAAAACATCGGTGAACTGCCATGAAACGATAATGACCGCGGTACATTTTTTGACGAATTCCGACCCGATTTATAAGGACTAAAACAAGAGTTAATAAGTGTGATAATGAGGTAAATAACGATAATATGAGTACTGCGAGCCTTATAATGTTGTTCCCAACAGAATTAGAGGGCAGTGAGGTGTTTGTCGATTTTCGTAGAGAGGCTTGGTTCAAAATATCAAGCATTGCATTTGTACTATCAAATGGCTCATAGATCTGCAACATTATAATGATGTATAGATAAGATAATTGATAATTGTTGGCGTTGGTCAATGCCTTGTGGTGGGATGCGCCCCCGCATTCATGTTCAACGTAATATCGTGGAGGTGGTTGAATGCGTGCCTGGTCTATACATGACTTGAGTTGACCACTCTTCACCAAGTCAGTGCCAGTTATCTTACCCAGATTCCTCTGGTACCAATTTACCGACCCCGGAGGGATGGCGGGCTTGGTAGGCCTGGGGGGCGGCCGCGAACTGATTGGGAGGGCGTGTCACTGCGGCACCTCCACCACTGAGCCACTGCGCCCCCATAATGATGTATAGTACTCAATTAACTAATCTGAATGATTTCTAATGAAAGGAAAGGAATATTTAGCATATTTGCTGAAGTCTGGTCAAAAACGTGACCACGACTAAATGAAGCTCTGAGTTCATTTGAATGACGATAGACTAACAGCTTATTTGATTGCTCATTTCATATACTGATGTATTACTAGATATTGGAAGAAGTCAAGTACGTTATGTGTCTGTCGTGTTCCGTTTTACAAAATAATATCAACAAATCTTTCAAGATAATAGAACATTCTGGATATAATCCTTCTGTGTTTATTTAACTCTAAGATATTTTGATTTGACTCAGTCCTAATCCTGAAAAGATTTTTTTCTATTGCTTGTTCTATGATAAGTGAACCAGTTTTGCTGTTTTGAGTCACATACTTGACGCTTATTATTGAAACTCGTCACTCTCGACTGTTTTCAGTCTTAATCTGAGGGAAAAATAAGGTGAGCTAATGTGACCTACCCCCTCTTTATCCTTTGTCTGCGATTCAAGTGCAGCAATAATAACATCTTCAGAATAGCCCATATCTTTTGCAAGTTTGAGTTGACTCTAGAAAGTTATTTTTTTGTTCCTAAGTGGATATTTCTTATTTTAGCACTACAATTTTGTTTTTTTTTTGATCCGAATAAATCTAAAAAATAAGTTTTCCATGCTTAAACAATTCATGCATGGTCGAATAACCTTTGTCGACGATCTAATTGATCGGTAGAAGACTTCACTCTATCCATTCCTACTATCATTCAGTATACCGTGGATTCATCCTGAAAATCTCAACGTGCTTTCACGTTCTGTCCTGTTTCTCTAGATCATTTTCCATGCTTTTGGAAACTTCTTACAAGAAATGTCCAAAAATTGCGAATAACCCTCAGTAGACATCGACTTAGAGAACTCATCACTACCTCTCGATGAATTGGTGTAATTTTGTAGTAAATTAGGGATACTGTAATAAAATTTGATAGATAAATACCAAATACTAAAGTTCTAAAGCGCACTAAATTATACTGTAATTAAGCCGAAATTTACTCAAATTTAGTTTTTCTGATCCACTACTGACTATTATTTCACTGTTCGATAAGACAGATAAGATAAGATAAGATAAGCAGTGCCAATAAACATTCAAATTTAAAAAGTTGTTTTTTTTGCATATTTATTTTTTATTGATATTTCAATAACGTAAGTATTCTTACGAAGTTTTAAGTGACTAACGTGAAGTGATTGCGGTGCTTGTTCGACCATATCGGCCGGCTTTCGAGTGCAGAGATGATGATGAGTGCGCTGGAATGGATTGAAATTTAACTCAAAACCTCTATGCCAGAAAAAAAAAGTGTACTGTTGATTGATTTGAATGGAGGTGAACGGCAATCGGTGGTTGTTCGATTGCATAGGTTGGATAGAGTGCAATGACATCGACAATCGGATTCATGTCTGGTTCATTTAAACACCACACCGACACAGTTTGTCATTCGGTATCAGCAAATATATATATATATAGAAATGTTACAACTATTCCATGAAAAAGCTCACTACTTATCATTCAAAAATTTGAATACATGAATAATTTTCACCGTTAGTAATCGAGTTATGCATGAGGTGAACTGTGGTTCAGATGCATATGAAAATCACCTACTCTCTTATTGCATGAATTGAACTCGCGTTCAAAAACGTAAACTAATCCGATACCAGTCAAAGAACGCATGATATTCTTGTTTTTAAGACTCAATCACAGTAAATTGGTAGAAATTAATAAAGAAGTTATGAGAATATTTCAAATAGAAATATACTTCATCTAGAACGTTTTTTTTTTCGCCTAAATTTTGAGGAAAAATGTTCGAGGTTCATTCTAGCTTAAATCTGTACGCGTCAGGTATCGAAGGCTTGTCAACTCAACAGTATATGAATGGTTGATGATCTACAAATGAGTTTCTGCTAGAAAACAATTAATGATGTCTCGTATATTTTGATTTTTTCCTATAATGATTACTTAATGAAATACATCAAGATATCGATTTAACACTTTGAAGAGGAAAAAAAAGAGCGAAATCACACAAATCAGTAGATCATTGTCCTTAGCGATAAAGTGATATGATTGATTGTGAATTACAATGTCACCTAAGTAATCTTCTAAGTACATACTAGAAATAAGTGTTGTAGATGAACAACAGGAAGAACTTTTCATTCATAATTTCATGCGTACATAGGTGGAGTTTTGGAATTTTGAATAGGATTATAAGCGAGAATCGGTAGAAAAAAAAAGAGGGAGTTACGAACATGTTGTTACGCAAGTAGAATGAGCATGCAATGTACTTTTGAACAAGGAGGATACGGTAGTTTGTGGTAGCGTGAGTGATAGTAGAATAGAAATGCTTCCAATCACTTATGCTTTTCGATATGAAAGAAGAAAATTTACTAATATAGTTAATGCGTTGACAAAATAAACAGAATTACGAAAATTTAACTGAAGAACGATCTGTCTGTTGAGCAGTCCATAATAAGTTATGAGACTTGTTGCATAATTACTTATGCGACCTCTATGGTTTAATTAGGAAATAGATCAATTCGTAGTGATAAGAAATTCCCTCAACATGAATAATGCACCGAAAAAAACCTCAGAGTATCGATTTACTAACTGATCCAGCTAAATGTTCGTTTTCAAGCACTCATGTTATGAGCTAATCCCTCATTTTTTCAGTAAGTTAATTTTATTTGATCCAGAATAAATCTTTTCCTGAATAAATCTTTTTCCATTTTACTATACAAAATTTGTTGTCACACATAATTAATTCATAATAGGTACCATTAAATATTTACTGTAAATTTTTAATGATAGCTTATAACAGAGCTTTCAGAACGCTTCAATTTTGTTATTTGAAGATTTTTAAAAAAGAAAAGCTATAAATGCTAAAGCAGATACAAAGTGAAATCAAAGTTCAATAGATCAGACTGCACCAAGCCATAAAAGTTGATGAGTGAAATTATCGATCAAGAGATCACCAAGGAAATCAAATACAATGTAAAATCGATGAAGAAAAATCATGTTTCTGCAGTTCCATGGATATGTGGCACATGGACGACTATAGGAATGGTGTTAGAAATTCTACGTTTTTTTCAGGATTGGATTCGTACAAAGCAAAATTTGGAGTTAAAGAGGCAATGGTCCGATTCCGTAGAGAATTTTGAGACAAAGGCGACATCCGTCAGACAATACCTTCTATTTACTACGATACGGTTTATTTCATTTTTATATTTTCTATTTGAAGACTCTCACATCCAACATAGGTATTTGGAGACATCCAATTGATACTGTGAGTTACTATATATCTCCTTCGTTATGATAAACTCTGATGGCCGCTCTCCCTGTTCATTCCATTGGAGTCCGTAGGTCCTCATGTATCATTCATCAAGCATTTTCCTACGGTCAATTCTAGCATTAAAATCGCCAACAATGACATTGTAGACTGTGCGGTCTTTTCTGTAGAACTTCTCTAAGTTCATATAAATAGCTTACATTTCATTTTATCGTAGTCCGATGTAGGAGCGCAGGCAACGAAGATTGCCAAAACTGCTATTGGACCGCGTCTTTTCAATTGAAAACGTCCGATTTGAATTGTTAGTTGTTCAAGCAAATCGATGTTCATGACAAAGTTTGAATTGACGGGTACACGTACGTCACCGATACCTCTGTTATCGCATGTTTCGAGGAGCTGTTCCTCATTAGTGTTATTACAACGCTTGGTCGCTAATTTATTCTCGTTTGGCACGTCTAATGAAGTCATACCTGAATTTCTTAGCATGGGTCAAAAGGTCTTCCATGGAGGATTCTGATAAAAGTGTTGATGCGCTCTAACTGGAAATCATCATGCCAGTTCTTTCATGTCTAGGTAACCTAGTTTGACTTTGAAATTTCAGCAGCCTCTCCGTAATCGCCCAACACATCACTACCTTATTAGGATCTCTTACGTGGTTAGCATAAGGCCTTTTTTTTTCTCATTTTTTGCGAGTTTCATGCGATTTTTCCTGCGGCTAGCTTTCAGAACCATTCTACGGGAGCTAGAAAACATTGTTTACCCATGAGTAGCTTGCCACTTTATCTCAAGATGCACTGAAGCACATCAATTGGACATAACTGCTAGCTGCCTCCTATGCATTTCTTAGTGGTTCAATTGAGGGCATATGCACGAATCGACGGTCAAGATACAATCCCTATATATCTTAATCCAAGAACGAATGCATAGATGAACCTATGTGCATACAAAAGGTAGCAATAGACCCAGCGCAACAGAATTAAGGAATCCATTTCCTTAATCCATCTGCGCCCTAAGGCAAGTACGCGGATGTTTTTGGTCCGCGATTCACCACCTTTCCGCCACCTGAGTCGTGCGACATAGCCCTCCGACTTACCAACTTGAGATCTATTAAGGAGAGAGATCCGTGAAGCACTGCCATATATATTCAAAATCACAAAAATAAAAACTCGTCAATTGTAGGCCATTGAAAGTAGAAGTCATTAGCAGCATCGTAGTTTGCTCCAATCATGAGATCGAATGATTCTACTCCTTTCTCCACCAAAAATTGGACTGGAGAAATTTCAATTTCTGTTTGCGCGAATGATATGCAAAAAAACTTTTGATGCATGTGAACGATCTGCACAAGCTAATGTCTCACACAGCTGCTTTGCCTCTTTTGCTATTATTTTGTGCATCTGCTATTTGATTTTTGATCAAGGAAAGATCACCAGTGCACATTTAAATAGAATGAAACAAAACCAATAACTCTAATTATTACATTTATCGAAATTGAGGCACATAAAAGCAAAATGTAACAAAGTATCGCAATATTGACTCATCCGCGCTTATTCTTTCTCATTTGAACTCTTCGGTATTTGTTCTCTAACATAGGAACCTGCGTGGATGGAGTTTATCGATCCTTTGGCTTTCGTCTTTGGTCCCCAATTTTTACCCTAAAATATACTTCAACAATCGTATAATTACTCCGTTATACCTACTGAGTCCAACTACTAACCTTATTGCATTGAAATCGTACCATTTGGTCATTTTTTGATTGTAGTGATGCCTTGGGATGAAATCGAAAACTGATTTCACTTCTGAATTAATAAGTCTTCTACATAAAAAATAGAAGATTAACAAACATACTTAAGTTTCAAAGCGACTAGGAAGCACACTTACGTAATTTGTTGCGACAAAATTTTGCGTCCCGGGGCATTACTGTCATGTCTTTCAGCTAGAACATTGGCTTCTCTGGCCTGAAAACCACTGCGAAAACAATGAAACAATTTCATCTCAGAATCTGTAGAAGGACGATTTTCACGTACATATTTCAGTCACAATTAATGATAAGCTATTGCCGGCCGTGTACGACAAGCTCGATAAGTATATTAGTTTTTGTGAGTATAATATCCGAATAACGACAGGTTTTAATGCATATATCGCCGAAATCATAAAAAATAAAAACAACAGCATGGTTGCTATAGTGCCGTAGATTTATTGAACATGGATCATTAGAAATCAAAGTGTATTTTCAACTAGTTTATGGAATAAATGAAATACTAAGCGGGTTAGAACTCATATGTTAACTAATTTTCATTCTCTCTCCAAATGTGCGCGATACATCCGTGATATATTGCCACGAGTTAGGTAGTCGTATAGTTGTTTAACCTGAACTTAGGGAATCGCATGTAAAACTTGTGTAATAAAACCTTTGCTGAAATAAATAATTACTCAAGTAATAAATGTCATAAGGTACTGGACGCACAAAAAGATTACACAAAGGTTCGTAATTCATATGCTACGTTAGAGAGACGTGGAGACAAACTCATGATGTAGCATAAGAGATGAAAAAGCAGAAGATAGAGAATTCATATTAACTTCAATAAATTTAATATCTTATCAATCATCTTATCATTTGGTACTAGCACAAGTAGTAATAAAAGATGATTAACATTGTCAATTGTGTCTCGAAAGATGAGATGTTATCAGCCTAGTCAAGTATCAGACTGGAGCGTACGAGCTGAAAACAGAGTCACGAACGATTCAGTGGAAAAACCCGTCTTTCTTAACGAGTGCGACTTTTTTTTAATGGTAGTGTCATGTCCCACCAACCGCATACTCTTCTACCATTTTTATTCTCCAGGATGATCGAGGGTTACAAATGACCCAATGATTCGAACTGTCGTACAGCTGCGGCATCTCCTACTATTGCAATAGTACCTTCGGTACTCGTTATTGCCACAATTACTATATCTCTTAACAATAGAAACAGTGCAGCTTCACTTGGAATAATGTCACAGAGAAAAATGAGTTGTCATAAACTTACTGCGAATCGACAAATGTCCCATAGAAAGTGAACAGGCGCATCGGTTTTTAGGGCACGTGGATTACAGTGAGATCCAGATACCTTAAAGTTATTAATAGAGGAAAACGTGGGGAAAAAGTTAATAGACAAAAAAGGTGGACTCATAAACAGTTACCTTATACCCAGCATTCAGAATAGCCGATTTCACAGCCATTAATTTTGGTACTGAACACTTAACGACATGAAATAATTGGTCGTGCTCATAGTAAAGAGGTGCATCGTCAAGCTCCTTAATAAACAATAATCAAATGATTCATTGCCTTACACACACATGCGTTTAGTCGTAGTCGCAAGAAGTTTAAGAACAAAACTCGCAAAACGATCAACTAAAAAATATAACATTGTGTCTTGAATTGTTGAGAGAGATTCAGAAGCTAGAATAATGAAGTTATTAAGCAGAAAATAAAAGCCACTGCAAATGAAACGACGGCTTCTATACAACAAAATTATTTGATGACACTTCTTCATTCAAAATATTTCACTCATATATACGCTGGACAAGAAAGCTTTTAATTCTAAAGTAACGGCAAGAAAAGTTGCAACCTCAGGCGGGACTTGAACATGCCCTCACTTCACTCCGTTAGCGTGCGCTAATAAAATTTATGAAAATGGTAAGCGAAACATTGAGTGGTTATAGAATGAGAACCTCGGTAGTGCATACGGTAGCACAGAAGTCCGGAGATTTGTAGATCATAAGAGATAAGATAAGATAATTGAATTGTTGGCGTTGATCAATCCCCTGTGGTGGGATGCGCCCCCGCCTTCATATTCAACGTGATATCATGGAGGTGGTTGAATGCGTGCCTGGTCTATACATGACTTGAGTTGACCACTCTTCACCAAGTCAGTGCCAATTATCTTACCCAGACTCCTCTGGTACCAGTTTACCGACCCCGGAGGGATGGCGGGCTTGGTAGGCCTGGGGGCCGGCCGCGAACTGATTCGGGCCGGCGTGTCACTGCGGCATCTCCACCACTGAGCCACTACGCCCCTTTGTAGATCATAGTTAATAGGAAAAGTAAAATGGCTGTGAGTCATCATTTACATCCACCAGCATAATTGTAAATCACTAAGATCTGTTCGTGGATGAACTAAAGGATCTATCTAAAAATAACCGGCAAACACAATACCTTCTGAATAGTTCACATTATCTATATCTGTAGGATTAAAGAATACATGAATCCAAAACATAATCACCTTCATGACCAATGGTATGCAAATAATATACAGATGAAGATTGCGTGCCTACCTTGAAGAAAAAATAAAGGTTGGACATAAAAAAGACAGTCACGTTTGTACTGGTAGTATTTTTCAAAATGTTTTCCCAGTAAACAGAACGTGGAATATGATGAGTCGATTTAGTAATGAAAAGCGGAACAGATGATAATTTAATAAAGCAATATCATTGCTATACGGTGAATATGGTAACGATACCCAGCCCAGTCTCCTTGAAATGTGGCGAGTCGACTTAGTTACGAGAGATCTAGCATTCTGTTAAAGAAAATGAAGTATTGTTTTGCACGCTAATCTCACGCTTTTGAAGGAAATATTTAGAGCTGTTCTCTTTATACGCCGATTATTTGGTTGCCATCGAGTGGTTTCCAAAACAGGCTACCGTCGCAGTAGCGAGCAGGCGTAGTGTGTATTATTTTTGGTATAGACCTAGGATTCATTTGAGAAAATTCTACGTATGCTTTTGCTAGTAATCATGCGTCCGGCGTAGTCGGTGGCCGAGAATGTCCATCGGGACATCACTTTGCAGTAATTGCACTTCACAATAGTATCGGAACATACTTTTATACTTAGGCAGCGAGCTGCTCGCATTCAAGTGCTTACATAAAATCTTTGGTAGTAGCAATCACTCGTACGGCTTCGATCAAACTGCTTGAACCAGTACCTAACAGTCTGACTGGTACTAGCGCCCGGCACATTTGCAGTGTTAATCCCTTAGGCGGTCTTCCAATTGTTTCCACGTCATATTTTTAAAGCACTACCGAACGCAATTGGCGCTCATCCACTTTCACTCCAAATTAGTGAGCCACCATATTTGTGCTATCTTATACCCCTCTACATTTCTATTTATGGAACCTTCACCGTAGTGATGAAATAAAGCCGCAATGGGACACATACCTCTGATCCATAAAGGCCGTTGACTACCAGTTATACTAAAGGCAGTGAGAACGCCTGAGCAGGGCTATTTCAGTAATCTAAGTCCTTTATGGAGCTACACCAGCAGGGCTATTTCAGTAATCTAAGTCCTTTATGGAGCTACACCAACTTCGACGCGTCAATGTCACCATGTAAGCGGAAGATCACCACTTTCGCGCTAAAGAGAAACGAGTGGGAGACTGTTGGTGCCTGCATTAAGCGTGAATACGAGTAATCCAAAAATGTTTGAGCATATATACGGGAAAGCATTATATTGTGAAAATACTAGTTGTAATGTGGATAGACGAAGGTTGTGGAATGGAGGTCAATGCACACATGTTGGCAAGAAAATTTGGGTAGGATATAATCACGACTAATTTAAGTGACAGTGCCCGTGATAAGATGCAAAGCATTATATATGAAGAAGACTATTACTATAAAAGACAATTGAGAAAATGATGAAAATATGGATCTACAGATTGAATACAAGCAAATATCACATAGTTATTTCAATATGTCACTATATTCAATACTAATTAACCTTGTATAAGATATGCAGATTTGTTTTACTGATTAAAAGCATATTAAAATCTACAGTATAGTGATTCAATGGTGAGTTTTCTCTGCACCATTTATCCAGATAAATATATCGGTATATGGTGCAAACAGAAATAAATACGTAAATATGTAGTATATGTAGAAATACAAATACACTACATAAGCTTTTACCTCAAATACATTAGTAAGAACACCCATAAGACGGTTATGGTGTGCTAAGTCGCTCTTCTTCTGGCGTTTCTCTGAGGCTTGAATTACGTAAATGAAATATGAAATAATGAAAATGACAAAGAGTAATAACACCTGCTCAATATTGCATCGACAAAAAGACGATTATGGATAGGGGCAATATAAATTGGTCCAGCTTGGTGAACGGAGTGACCGCAGTGTGAACATTTATTATCAGCGCCTAGTGATTTAAAAACATAATTAACGCAAAAAATTTCCAATCCACGCTTTTAAAACTTAATTTCTATTCAGATTTCTATTCATTTTTCATTCTGTTCTCATCCTACTAATAATGTCATACCGAACAAAACACGTTATCCGCAGTGAAAGTGGCTACAGGAAAATGAGCTATAAATCCATTACGCTGTAAATGACAAGAGAAGCACATTTATATTCTTACGTCCTTCCATATAAAGTTTATGGTTTGAATTTCTTTTATGAAACAACCTACCCATCAAAGTTTGACGGACAACACTCGTGCAATATTTAACGCTTATCTCATTCATTGTTTTTTTAAGGATAGGTGAAATCTCCATAGAATGACATCCAGAACACGCGAAAACATTGCCAACTTTACTAAACAGCTGTAAACCACTAATGGGCTTCTTTTCTACAGAAGTAAAACAAGAGAAAACATTCTTCGGCTAAAAAACCATTTTACAAAAAGGGCACAGTTGCAGCACTCCTTAAACTTTTGAAATTGAGATAAAATTTTATATCCAAAGAGACTCACCATGCTGACTCCTTCGTTATTCGAGCACCAGAGTGAATTCGAACAAACACTCGTACGTAAAAGTCAATACTGATTGATAAAAGTGGCTCGATATACCGTGTATAACGGTTGGCATGTGAATCAATAGATCGGAGGAGAATTCGAAGAGCCTAAGCAGGACTCATCAGACTGGTCATCTCTACCAAAACATATATGTATATAACAATTTGAAAAAATGGCAAAAAACGTATTGGTTTTCAGAGAAATACACAAGAAAATTTGTCATTCAAAAAATTTCCATGCAATTCAATTAAGACTTTATACAAAATACATATTCATCCCTGTTTCACTCGCTTGATACAATTTACCTTTTCGTAACAGCATGGAACATGATAAAATGACTGGTTTATTGTTGAATATTTCTACACGTTTGAACTTTACAAACTTGACAGAAATAAAAGTACAGTTTATATTATAAAGCCATGCGCTCCTAGCCATGTGCTTAGCTATCGATATATATCATTCCGGTTCTTGCAAATGTCAGAATTTTAAAGATCTGGTTTGCGCAAGCTGAGTGTATGTTGTTAATGCTGCGAAATAACAGATGACATCATTAGAGTGCGAAGCGTATTTCTTGAGGTGGTCGAAGTTCATCACTTTCGCATAACGAAATCATTCATTTTGAATCAAAGACATAAGAATCGAAGCTTTGTGCTATCATCTCGATGAAGAAAAAGAGTTCCGCATACTTATTTAAATAAATGATGAAAATGAGAATTACCAGTTCATGACAACATTTCAACCGAACCGTTGTAGACCCGTATTTGTTGTAGCACGTTTCTGGAGTATTACCACATAGAACAGCCATGTCTGTGCAAGTTACCATAAGAATTCCTGGAAAGCAGCAAAAAGACGTCTACGATGCGTCCAACAGAGGGATCAATACGAATCAGCTGTCATTTATTTGAGTTCTGTTACACAGAGCAAATTTTTATATATACTTTGACATCACTAACTATTGGTAGAAAAATGGAGTAAGCTACTACACTCTCAGAGGCTTTTTCAATTGTAACTTCCAATTAATATGTTAAAAATCTTAGACAATAGTCAACCGTTGTCTGCAACACATTGCACAGCTGAGTCCAAGAATACTGAAGCAGATCCATATGGATCAAGATCGACAGCGTGGAAACGTTTATTAGTATAACGGTGGCTCATCATCGTCTCACTTAAGATATTCTAATATGAATCCAAAATGCGGAGCAAAATGTATTCACGATATAGAAGTAATCTTACACAGCATCACCGAAGTTGGGTATTACTCGCTCTCCTACATCATTGAGAAGAATGTTATCTCGGATTGATTGTACAGCCTTTTCAGAAAAATCATTGGCTAGTACAAAACCTACATTGTTCACCTGAAAACTAGACATAATTCTGGTAACATGAATCCAGAAAATATTCATTCAGACAAATAATACGGAATTCTACTTCACTTGTAAAATATACTAATATAACACTCTGAAAGAATACCTCTTTTGCAAAACGCAATGCCCTTAAGCCACTAGCGGATAAAGCATCCAGGACTCTTATTGAATTATCCTTCAAAACTTCTTCTGAGCAAGAATCTCAAAAAAGTAAACGGTTGATTTACCTCATTCTCTGCCACATATTTCACCTTTTTGGTCTTCGGCTCACTAAGAGCACACTGAACATTGGTACTCGTTGCACGAGAGCGTACGAACTCACGCAATACCAACACACTTAACATTTGATGAACTATTTGGTTTAATAGTACTCAATACAAGAGAACCTGTCTAATACATCCAGACGAAATAGAAACACACGTTAAGTCTCTATTGAATTCTTGGACAGGATTATAGAAAACGGGACCAGTGAGTCGTAATTTTGCTTTTCCTTCTTCAACGGTCACTAGTTCTGTTGGTGCATTTTCTGACGGAAGTTCGACTTTTGGGAATTCTCCCATAATTGATATCGTTCGCAAACAAGCCTTGCAATACGTAAACCAATCTCCAAATTTTGAATATCTTTCTCCAAATGTACTTACGCGGATGAGGAATAGTCGCACTAATTTTGGCAAGAATCACCGTCGCAATACAATAGATTCAGTGGACGTGATTCACACAGTATACCATTTTTAGACGTCAGTTCATCATCAGATAATCTAGTTCTTCTTTCCGTTGTCTATTCTTTTGTCATGTTGATTCAAAAAAAGTGTCGTTTTTTGTTCTAGTCTTTTAGTCATTGTAATATATACCTTGTTATTGTTTATAACTAAATTTTTTCATTCAACATTTAGTATGTAACCAATGTTTACAATTAAATGCAAACAGGCCTTTCTTTATAGCTACTTGCTTATATTAATGCCGAACCCAAACAAAGAATTTACGCCAGAAACAAGTGGTAATGAAAATGGTGATAGTGGAACAAGTAGCAGCTCAGAAGTAAATTTTGCTTTTGATGATTAGTTTTTAGGTTCTTACTGCGATGACGGTCAATACATCTCTTTTTATTTTTTGTATTGCAGGTTTCAATAGAAGAGGAAGGAGAGGAGAATAATCAACTAATAGTAGGAAGTGATGACAGTTGCGAGGACGAATCGTTGTCGAGTGGTAAGGGCAGATGGTGGAGATCAAATTTTTCTTGTGTATTGCTAGAAAGGCTCATAGATAGTTGCACTTTTAACTAGTTAGTTTACAGACGATGATAGGAGCTCTGAAAGCGGGTCCACTGAGAGCGAGGATGATAGTAGTAGCGATGATACCGGATCGTCAGATTCTTTGTGGGAAGCATTTGATGATGGTGACAAGAAACAAACACAAGAAGCAAGTGTGAGTGGCTTCAAGGTTTATTTTTGCTCTTTTTTCTTACTGTATTAACGCCCTTTTTGTTTGGAAACAGGAATAAAACGAGAGGCCAATGTTGAGAACTGCTTCGTTTGCCGGAGTGCTGATCGATGTTTTTTAGGAAGCATCTGCTCTCACAGAGTTCCAAAGAGCTCTCGATTGTTTAGTGAAGGGCAAGAATTCGGCTGCAGCAAAAATATTGAGGCAGCTACTTGACAATCCTTTAGTGAAAGGATTTAGTACCTCTGTTTTCGACTGGGAAGCAGAAGTTGACGAAAGGTTCACTTACTTCTTTTAGAGCAGCTTAAACTTAGTTTTATTTCTTTTTCAGATTGTCTAAAATGGCACGACTGTTTGTTGGTATTCATAAAAACTTAGCAAAGCTGGAGGATGGGAATTCAGCACACCACTTTTTACAAGTGCTCTTTTTTTACTTTTTTTTACAAGTACTAGTCTGCCCCCAATTTTAAATAGTTTTCTAAGCTACCACTCGAATTGCAAGTTTTGTTTTTGGAAAACTCATTATTAATGTGCTAAACAAAATCTAGATATTGTCGGTCGCTCCAAAAAATGCTGAGATTTGGTTAAATCTTGGTCTAGAAAGTATTGCATGTGGCGATGTGGACTTTGCAAAATTTGCGTTCCAACATGCAGAAGGACCTCATGCCACAGATGCTCTTTTGAGCGCATTATATCTGTCAAGAAATTATCATGGTGAGTGTTTGTGTTGTGTTTAGACTGTTTAGACCCTGTTTAGACTTCTATTTTTATGAGACGTGCTTCCAGTTCTTCAACTATAATTATTTTGCTCTATCAAGTCTTGCCTCAATATTTTCTTTTAACTGTTATATACCATCATTGCTTATGCTTTTATTGAGTCCTAATTCGTAACTCTTTTTCTTCGTTCTCTAAGGCGTTCTCTTGTGGAATTCGCTTATATTTTGTGAATGTGTTGTATTTTTAAAAGTACTGCAAATTTTTCCCGTTGCTGCTCCTCTAATTTTTGAAACGGAATAGGGGCAAATTTATTGTAGGTATGAAGAGTTCTGTCTTGTTGTCGACTTATATATCAACGTTTTTCAAATGTTCCTGTAGTTTTCAAAGATTGGTCAGAGTTTAGCTCAGACTTGTCAAGGACATACAACGGCTTTTTCATATTATCCTCAATTTTTTTTTCGTAATTCCGTGGACTGAGTACTGATTCGTGATGATGAGTACTACCGCTATAGATTCCTGAAGCGTTTTTTCCAATGTCTGGTTTTCTTGTAAAATTTCTGCTATAGCACCATGTACCTCTTGTAGCACTAAGTCAATACATTGCCTGCGATCTCGATGTTCTATGGTGAATCTGTAGGAGTGTTCAACAGATTTTCATACTCATTCAATTGCACGGAGGCGTTTTGAAATTCTTGTGAGTTCTTGACGATAGTGTAATCGATCACTCATCCTTTAGTTATGTGGATATAATGAAGGAAGCGTTCGGTTTGCTGCCCCGCTCGCGGGACTTTTTTATAAAAATTTGGTAGTTACGGAACTAATTTTGCTTGCTTCCCGGAAAATGCACCAGTTTGTGATAGTCTGTGTATTGGAACTCTTTATTGAGTAAACAGTGGATGAGAAAGCCGTACAGATCTATTAAGGAGAGTAATACAGCAGGAAGATGAATAAAGAATAGTAATCTTCGCTGTTACAATATGGTCTATTTTATACCTTATATAACATAGTAATATGCTATAAGATAGGGATGGTAGCAGCTATTTCCTACAATAGATGATTGTTAATTCTTTAATCCTAAGTTTGCCACTGGTTTTCTATAAATATCGAATTTTTATGAATTTTATTATATTTTTCTGTAAAGTAATCTGCTTTCACTGCTTACCTTCACATATATATATATATTTTTAGCATGCTTGCGAATGGCTCAGAAGTGCTTGGATATGGGTTTATGTCAGCAAAAAGCATTATTTCTCAAAGAGCGGATCCGTTCTGTCAATTGTCACTATAGGTATACTTTACTACATTTACTGCGCAGTCAAGGTTTGTAGCCATATGTTAATATGTGCTGTTTTGATTGCTTTAAATTTTATTTTAGTGGAGCTACAATACCTTGTGGTTATAGATATGTTTTATTTTAATGAATCACAGCGTTGAATATTGAATATGGTTAGAAGTAGTCAAAGGATTTCTCTATATGGTTGAGGTATAGCTTTTATATCTATCAATTCGTTTATCGAATTCATTCCAGTGAGTTCTGTGACAGCATCTTTATGGAAAATAGAAGATATGATGAAATTCTAACCTTGAGTGAAGATGTTTCTAACGAGGTGTCTTGCGTCTGATCGTGTTTTGACTATAATAATATGTTCAATTGCTGCGTTTTTTTTTAGATAGCAGAAAGACTGCTAATTTTGGAACAGCGACTTAATGCAATTCCAATTGAAGATCATATTGCTCTGCCAAGTCCAATAGATATCACGTTTGATGCGGAACAAAAGTGAGATTTTTACATATTTGAATTATTTATGGAAAATACTCTTGCATTTTATATTGATTGCCAGATATTTACATGATTTTTTACCGTTTACAGTATGGTGGATGTTGCCACGTGTTTCTGTGACTTATACGATAGAGTGGAAGCGTATTCTAACGTAAATGCACATTTTTTTACATACATCATTTTTAGATAATGTGTAGATATTCAGCTTTCTGTGCAAGAAATAACGTTTTCTCGGTGGGATGATAGAAGAGATTTGGTAGTTTCTATGTCGGTGATTGACGAAATCGAAAGTATAGTAGAAATTGTGGAGCATATGCTTTCTCAGGTAACTTAGAATGCGATTACGTGAGCTGAAATGCTGGTTTACTTAATTTGTAATTGATCAATTCTCAAGGTGGCCTTTCAAACCTCGAAGGTACGCGATCGTCATGCTACAGCATCTTCTGCTGCATATTTGGGATCAAATGATAGCTTTCTGAGGAGGTCCATGCGTTACGCTATGGAAATACCTTTTGATGAAGTCGATTCTAATTACGAATCAGATAATGCTACATTATCACGTTTTAATGGATCTCTGCCCACAACAAAGGTGATGGTTCAACAGGAGTTAAAAATTCGCGAAATTCATTCTACCATTTCATTACAGCTAGCCGAACATTTGGGATTAAATCCGAGGTATATTAGGCCTTTGAAAAATGAGTTAGTAACAGAGTCTCCACCAGAGCCAAGTACCGAACTGCCTTATGAGTATAAGATACGTCATGACTATATGGATAGTGATGCGTTACTCTTTTTGTTAATGACAACGCTAAAAGGTGGTAGTTGGACGTTGTATCAATTACTAGGTACAAGTTTCGTTTTTCAATTGCCAGGGCATTAAAAATTCGTGCTCGTACTCTGTACTTATTATTCAGAGTTGTTTCTTTGCTTAATTGCTGACATATCTCCTGCATTGGGAGCGATTCCACCTTCTTTACGAGAAGTACTTATTCAGTGTTACCGCAGATTCAATAGACTTTCGAGTAATCTTAGCGATGAAAAGTACATTCGATTGCATGTTTTAATGGATGAACTTGGTAATAAATTAATCCTTTTAAAATTGAAAAGAAAACTAAGCAAGAGAAAATTCTCGAAGTGATTATAGATTTGACCTCATTTGGTTATTACAGGAGAACCGCACGCGCGTGACTATTGTATTCGTTGGTGCTGCACCGAAAATTGGACCGACAGAGAGCTTCTCGTTCGTTTCATATTGAGTCACGCAATGGCCATAACTGATGATAACATCAGGTTTAATAATTATGTGATGTTTTTCTTTGTCATTTTTATTAGATTGGCGTGATACAATTCGAATTTTTCAGACTTCAGTTATTACAATACCTCTACAATTCACTGAACGATGACGAGATTATTCTTACTGCTAAAGGTGACTGCTTGTTTTTTTGAAATTCCCTTTGCTTTGAATCTAGAGTTTCATTCATTAATATTATATTTGACAGGCTGCACTAAAAAAGAAGAGGTTCGAAAATTGATAGATCGTCTTGAGAAAAGTAATAGAATAGTTTCTATTTCACAGCTGAGAAGTTCCTGTAGATATGAGGAGGCATGTTTATTGATCTTGTTTATTGATATATTGACGTTGTACATTGACGTCCAACAACTATATAATGTCCAACTATATGATGCTATCGCTTTTTCAGGTAATTTCCATAATTACTCGGGACGTTGATTTCAACACCTTAGAAGGTGATGATTTGTTTGATATGATTAATTATTTGGTGGAAGCCTATTATAAAGTCAAGAAATACGACGAAGCTATGGATTTTGTGTCAAGGTAGAAATTAAGTACATCATTGGTATCACAAAATTTAGTTCTTCTATTTAGTGTGTTTTCTTTCTTGCTTTCTCTGAAGCCGCTCCACCGCTCCCAAATATCGTTACTGTTGCGTGGTATAACTACTGTGCAATGGTTTCAAGTATCTACAATTAATTGTGAAAAAATTGCCTATTTCCTTTGTCAACTAACTGATATAGAAGAATTTAGCTCAGACTGGTTGATTTGGAAAGAATTGTACAGGATTGTTAAATACATGAGAGGTTTGTATTTTATAACCACCTCGCATCTAACAGTCCAAACAAAAGTGAAAACACTAGCTTAGATTTTTATAGGTGAGGCTTCGGCAGAATTTATTTTGTCTCTTGATCCTGTTAAGAACGACGACAGTATGCCTAGTCTTACCTTAGATGTCCTTGTGAAAGCTCACGAAAAACTTGGTAAGGCGAAAAAGTGCGGTGACAATAAGGTATTTGTTAGTGCTGCGATTAAACATTATCTTCTTAATTACTAAGATTACAACTTATTAAATAGCAAAATTACACTGAGCTTCTATGCTTTATGATATACTTAAGTGCTACCATTGTAGGGTGAATTCCTTC
This sequence comes from Dictyocaulus viviparus, assembly GCA_000816705.1. NCBI lineage: Eukaryota > Metazoa > Nematoda > Chromadorea > Rhabditida > Metastrongylidae > Dictyocaulus > Dictyocaulus viviparus. The sequence continues at coordinate 88,083 of KN716375.1, forward strand.
TGTTTTTGATGGAACGGTTACATGCATGTATATCTGACGAAAACGTTATGAGAATATTACAAACGGATGATTTTTCATGGTTATGGTCAAATGTATCTGAAGAGATATCACAGTGTCTCCATTGTATGTTTGGGTAAGTGCGTCAGAGAAGCGGAGTAAACTTCTCTTAAAGGTGTCTACAAGTGAATCTACAATTGTTTTGGACGATATTCTAAACGCCGTCGGGTACTTGAAGATCACGAATGCTCTGTGGATCACAATGTGGTAAATGATCATTCAAAAATGATTCTTGAATTGGCGATGCCTCATCCTTTGCCGAAATATGATGATAAGGTTGTATAAATGGCGATCTGTGAAATCTATTAATAAAAAATTTGCTTGCTTTAAGGAACGTTTTGGCCACGATGTTGTGAACCTCCTACTCAATAAATTTCCTTCCATGTTGCAGTACTCGGACATACGGAAGAATATATTGCAAAAATTTGACAGTTGGATGCGTGCAACTGCAAAAAATGGAGCAGCAAACCGGTCTTTATTCATTATATTTTATAATGAATAATAGTTTAGAATCTAGAATGGTTTGACTCTTTGTTTTCTTTTCTAATGATTTTAATAAAAGTGTGGTCTCTTCAATTCTGTAAATAGTTCCTTACCAAAGCAGCTTTTTTCCACGTATGCTTTAGGTCGTAATATTACTATATTAAGAATGCAATTTAAGTCTGGAATGGCCAAGTGTCAAAGATGAGTCGTATGTGCAATCGTGTGTTTGGTATCTTATGGCTCTACATCATTACCGTCAAAGCAATCATGATGAAATTGAAATTTATTCTAAGGTAAAATCTTACAATTGTTATGGTCAATTAGTAAGATTTGGTATTCAAATTGCTTTGAGTTGTTTCTTACAAGTGGCTATGCTACCTCGGAAAGCCGCGTCGCCGCTGGAGCATGGGCTGTCTTAGCATACAGTTGTGTCTTCCGTTTATTCCAGGTCATTTACACCGATCCATATCTAGTCTCTTTTATCGACCATATGTTATTTTTATGCTTTTCCTATGTCTTTGCATATGTAATTTGCTATAACAGGTTCTGGAGTTTTGGCTGTTTATCGTGCTTTATATTGGCTTGGATTCGGTAGTGTATGATTTATCCCAATTTTGGAGTGGTAAACATTTACGAGATATAAAACAACTGACATAGCAATGAATTATGAGTCCTATGGAAAGCGATGGGGGCGCAGTGGTGAAGGTGTCACAGTGACATGCAGTCCCGAATAGGCCGTTCCTTAGGCCCACCTAATCCGCTATCCCTTCCCTCCGGTGTCAATAGGTTGGTACCACACATGTCTGTGTAAGATATTTAGCATTGACTTGGTATAGAATGGTCAATTCAAGTCACTGTATAGACATTCAATAACCTCTACCGTATCACGTTGAACACGACTGCGTTGACGCATCCCGCCACAATGGTTCGATCAGCACCAAAGTTTATCTTATTTACGGCGATGATTGAATATAAGCATATTTGAATGAAGACAGAGGAAAGATTGAGAAATGAAACCGAGAACTTTTGTACCTCAAGGTAATCAGAGTGCTATGAATGATAGCTGATGAGGGTTGTTATCACTTCTGTTGGGGCGGTGGCTCATTCTAGAATGAAATGAGTATCAAATATATTACCTGCTTTCACCATCCATTGTATGGCCGTCTGCTTCAAGTATTTAATTCTCTTATTTTAAGATGGATGATGACTTACTTTATTTGGAATGGCCATGGTACATCATACCATTCCGTGTTTCTATTTTGATGGACAACACAGTGGGAGTTGTTTTTTTCCAGCTAGCCAATACACTTTATCAAATTGCAACCCGACTCTCGCGTTTTTTTCTTACGGTAGGCTTTGCGACAATTTTCATTGCTGTAATTGTATGGAAAGTCTCAACATCACATGCATATTTTTAGGTGCCCTCAGATGACTGGAGATTACGTCATTCAGAATCTATACTCACAAATCTCCGTTGCGAGTCGCAATTTCTCTTTGAAGAGGCATTATCTCAAGTATATTGTTTTGCTGTTCATTCTATAGACATCCTAAAATTTGTATAAGTATTGATGATATCGTAACATTCAATTCTATATATGTTGTCTTATTTACTATTTAGGCATTTCACTGTGAAGGTGGTATATGTGAGTATCAATGGCTGTGTTATTTTTTTCTAGCCAAACTGCAAGCCAAGTTAGCTGGTAATGAAGTCGTGAAGGTGTGATAGTGACCGACGAATTGTTGCATTCCAAGTCATGCCTAATTTGTGAAATTCCACCTAAGTTTGCTATTATCAGAACCTTTCCATTTTAGATTGTAGATGGTTTCTATGAGGCTGCATGTTCATGTGAGCTATCCGAGTTTTTCTATCCCATTAAAATTAGTGTGAAGAAGCAACAAAATATTGAGCCTGTCGAGATCCATTATCAGATCCATGCCACCGTATGGAAATATCTTCAAAGAGAGTGAGAATTTTAATGTTTATTATTGCCGCGTAGACAATGAGAAATTTTTAAAAAAAAGTAAAATTTGATATTTCTCGTTTATTAGTTGTATTAATATTTCTACTCCATTACAATTCAACTATTTAAGTTTTTGCTGCTGTCGCTTCTCATCAGAAAACGAGATTTGAAATTTCTTGTTCATTAATACTGATCAATATTTCTACGTATTTATGTATATTATTGGTATAAAATATTAGTTTATTATAACTTGTACGTATTAATATATAAGTATTAATATACTACTGGTACTTATTTACTATTATATTACTATTATTATAGTTTATATTAGTTGTT
>KN716375.1:91019-104037 GCA_000816705.1 Dictyocaulus viviparus
TCTTATTTACTATTTAGGCATTTCACTGTGAAGGTGGTATATGTGAGTATCAATGGCTGTGTTATTTTTTTCTAGCCAAACTGCATGCCAAGTTAGCTGGTAATGAAGTCGTGAAGGTGTGATAGTGACCGACGAATTGTTGCATTCCAAGTCATGCCTAATTTGTGAAATTCCACCTAAGTTTGCTATTATCAGAACCTTTCCATTTTAGATTGTAGATGGTTTCTATGAGGCTGCATGTTCATGTGAGCTATCCGAGTTTTTTTATCCCATTAAAATTAGTGTGAAGAAGCAACAAAATATTGAGCCTGTCGAGATCCATTATCAGATCCATGCCACCGTATGGAAATATCTTCAAAGAGAGTGAGAATTTTAATGTTTATTATTCTTTGTGCCGCGTAGACAATGAGAAATTTAAAAAAAAGTAAAATTTGATATTTCTCGTTTATTAGTTATATATATATATATACTGGGATTTTTCCATTATAATTCGACTATTTGAGTTTTTAATACTGTTACTTCTTGTCTCATCGTCGTCACATTATATTTTTATAGACAATCTCCTCCTCTTGAAACACTTGTCTCACTTTTAGCATACCTTCGAGCAATTCAGAATCACAAGGTAAACATAGAATTAAAAATGAAATATATCAAACATAAGTGTATTCACTTAGGTGATTCGGAGTAATCTCTCACTTTTCTCCTCGCATCCTGATATTCATGAGAGCGTCATTTACGTAACCATCAACTGCAGTGATGTTGTGAAAGATGATGTAGTTGCATGTGTAAGTTTCATGTTGCAGTATAACTAAGACTTCATTAATGCCCTATTGGTCATACATAATTTTAATAGACGTTCTCAAAACATTTTTTATATCGTTGGCCTCTTTTAGGTGGACAATATCTTAACTCGTGTGGACTTCGTCGAGGAGCTGTGGTATCTTTGCCACCGTGGTTTTGAGGTGCGTTAAAGATCACGTCTTATTGCTATTAATAATGTAGGTTTTGCTAACTATAACACTGATATATATTGTTAAGTGTTTTACCACTGAGATTTTTCAAATATTTCTTTTATTTCTGTTTTATTATATATATATATATATATATGTCTTTTTAAACATTTGTGTTATTAGAAGTTGTGATTTATTAATGAGTAATGTTTCAGTTAACATGTGAACGCTTCCCGCACATGAAGTCGTACTATCGATTGGCGGAAATGGAGTTAAGTCGAGGAAATGTTGAGGCAGCTTATGGTAATCTCACCAAACATGTGTTTAGACGAAAGAAGCGGGACGATTCTTTATTCGATGTAGGTATACGTCGTACAGCACTATTATCCTTAGGAAAATTTAATCGTTTTCTTTGTAGAGTGTCGTAGAAATAACGTCGCAAGATATAGACCGCTCAGGATCTTTTCCATATCATGTTGAACGCGCTCTACAATTGACGATGAGTCTCGCATACATATTGAAAGATATATCTACCATAGTCAGTATAATAAGCACTTTAGTAGTAAATGTGGAGCGCAATAGCGAGTAAGTTAATTTTATTTAACTCACGATATAAACATAAGCCAAAAACAGCCTAAAGCAGTTTTTATTATACTCTAATTGTGTATTCATTTTATATTGTATCTATGAAATTTTCAAGAGAATTTATCCTGAAGGAAAGACAAGGAGCATTGCTAATGCATGCCGTTAGCCGCCTTCATATTTTGGTAATGGAGTCTTCATCACCAAGACATGTGCGTTACGATATATATCGTGCTTGGCAAGCTGTTAGCAAGTAAGTAGTCAATAAGAAATTTCTACTTATTCTCATAATTAGAGTCATCAACGAACTCCTTTGCATATGGCCGTAAATGACTTGCAATTTATTTCCCTTATCTTTTTTTTCCATAGGTAGAATTAGGATTCTGTAGATAAATCTATTTATTGTAATTTTGTCTATGTAGTACTCATTGAACCAACAAGATAGAGGACACCTAGCATAGCGGTAGAGTATTGTAATATTAAGCTAATGATTCTTGTCTGTTCTTAGCCTCACTCCAAAGTCGGTGAATTGGTTCAAGGTAATCTCGGAGGTTGGGTGGTATTGAATCATAGTTCGATTATTTTTATTATTTTGTTGATTGGATTTGTACTGAATCACCTTTACGGAATCACGAATGCGTAGCGGAACCTTCAAAAACTGGTCAAGACCGCAGGCTCAATTTGGGTCAGAAAAAATTATGGAAATGGTAGAAACAATTGGTCATATAACATTAATAGTGAAATATAGATAATTGATCAAATTACATATGTGGGTAAATGGTTCACGTATTAATTATATCGATCAGCGACAGCACGAAGCGTAGTGCTGGAAGGCATTATTGTGTTACGTAGAAGAAGTCAAGAAGTTTTATACTTAGATAAGCGTTTTCATGCTAAAAAAGTTTTTATACTCATATGAATCGAATATTATGAAGTTCCATAAGATAAAAGCTTTGCAATCTGCTTTTTATCATGCTTATTCCGCTACCTAAACAACATTTTTATAGAAGTAGTTTATGGTGTTTCAATATTCATGCTAGGCAGAAATGGGATTTATCATCATTGGCTAACTGCTCTTTTACCTCCAAGGTCTATAGTACTCTATAGAAAAGTAAAGAAAATAGTAGTATTAAACTTTTGTGCTAAAATAAAAAAAAATTCGGTGCAGTGTTAACGTATCCTTAACTGTTGCACACAATATTGAATACTTATATCGTAGTAGATAGTATAATCCTGTCAGAAGATTTTAATTACGTGAGGTGATATGCTGAAATTGCTAGAAAGACACGAATAAGTCGTTAATAGAAAATTAAATGAGATGAAAATGTTTTCTCTTCACGTATCACTTTTCAAGTACTTTATTTTTTATTGGTTTGGATTTGTTAACATTGGTCCATTTTATTCAGGTGCAAATCACTCGCCGTTCGAAATATACAAGTTCGCTTACAAGTTTTGATACAGAAAACTTTTGGTGCGATAGAAAACTTCGTCGCAGAGCAATCGGTTATTGACGATCATAAGAAGAGGCACGTTCGGGTATGGATGTCCCATTAAACGCTGTTTCAAAAAATTTTCATGTGTTTTTATAGAAGCGAAAGATCACTTCCTTTGATCTGGGAACGAGTCATCCTTGTATTGAGCATCTTTCATGCGATGAAATTTCATCACGGTATCATGACATTACTAAAACTAAATCACATGCTCTGAAAGTCATGCGTGTAACTTTACATTCATAAGTTGTTTATTTAGTTCTATTCATTATTAACTATGTAAGTTGTCTGTGTTTGTGAAGTAGTGCTGAAAAAATGAATGTGCTATTTCATAAACATCTGATCTCATCTGTACTCGGATTTTTAAAATTTTATAACACGTATAGTGTAATTCAAGATTTCACGTTGTAATATTTCAAATAAATTGTTTGTCACGATAATTTCTGTGTTCGTAGTGTTTGCTCTCTCATTTGATATCCCAGTAGCTCCATAATTGTTATTTCAATATTAATACTTTCATATATCATATATTCAGGCTACGGTGATGGATTGTATAGTAGCCGCTTCCACTGGTGCCTTAAAAGGTCAGCATGATAATATTTGTAATATGCTTTTAATCTATTTTCTTACTATGATTGTAGTGTTAAGGAATAAATTTGCGTGAAAATTCTTTTACAAATCTCTTGCCAATCAAAACATTATGTCCGAAGCAGCACGAAATAACTAGTCTGATTTGGTCCTCTGAAACGCAGGTGCTTATCATCAATATTAGTCTCAAAATTTATCTAGATCAATTTTTTAAATTATAGTCTGACGTCTTGGCAGCACTGCTGGACCGCCAGCTGAAGCTTTACGATAGTCATAGTAATTCTTTCAACCCTCTTTTCAATATTACTGGTGGTGAAGGAGCTGTTTGGGGTCTCCATACTATAAATGGGTATTATCAAAGACATTTTATCAAAGCATATTACAGTTCATGTAATGTGCTTGAATAGGTGTAATTCCCTACTACTTGAATGTACGACGATATATTATAGAGATAAAATAGTTTCGTGTGTTGAATCCGGTCATATTAGCGTGTGGAGCGAACCTGGTGAATGCTGTGGCAAATGGGAGACAGGCTCAGGTGTGAGAGTTATGAGAGGTATAATGACTTACATTCTATTGAATACTTTGTTATATGGATAAAATTATTATTCATCATTTCATTAAAGGTCTAAACACTCGCAATGAAGTATTAACTGGTGGTCTGAGGCACTTGATAAAGACATGGGATATAGAGACTGGAAGGTGTTTGTGGTCGGCAAAAAACGTTCGTTATATGGCTTTCAAATGCTATTTTAATTATCTAACATGACGACATCTTCGCAGGCAAACCTGTTTTGTAGGTTCCACCAAATTTCCTCGGACTTGAGGTGCCAATAACATGCACTGATGCTAGATATGTGAATCAATCTGGCGTCATCATAGAAGCTACTAAACTACACGAAGTATGATATTATGTTTTTGATTTCGTGATTTCTATTGCTTTTTTGTACAGGCGTAAAGTATGTAGCCTGAATTCCCTTCCTAAGGGAATAGCAGTTGTCATTTATATTATCTGGAATTGTTAGGCTTTTCCCCAAGAATATGCAGAATAGGACAAAGGTGTGATCCAATCACGCGACTTCATTAAACTGAGCAACGTCAACGCATAGTATATTATGCATTTGGTAGATAAGTTGCTTGGACAGCTATTATATTGTGATAACAATGATGTTTCCTAGTGAATATGTGTAAACTAAGATGCTACTCATTTTTTCTAGTGAACCCATACCAGATCGTGCTTAGCGATTTGTAGTTGAAGCGGCTTTGTATATTTTAGAAATCTTGAGTATGGTCAAAAGCTATACAGTGATTTCCTCGTGTAGAGCAGAAGTAAACTAGCAGAATAATGAATGGAAAGCATCTTAGTAACGAGCGGAAGTATGCTAGGGAATGTTGATGGTGAGAAAATGGCTGTCATACGATGCAATATATACAATACATACAAAAGCCAAAACATATCTTTCTAAATAGCTTATCTAATCCTGAAACCTAATGAACTTAAACTCGCAGAAAGCCGCGTTACGAAATTTATTTTCTTTAGTCCATAGCGAAATAGTGTCTGTGCTTTTAGTTCAGTCAATTTAGCGATACGGTGGCGTAAGCTCTGGCCTCTTAAAGTGTTCCAATGTCTATTGCTAACATTCTAAAGGTTAAAATGAACGTTCACATTTTCACATTATATATCACTTTTTGTCTTCCTGGTAATGATAACGTTTTACATCAATTTAGTGATTTTCTCTTCATTTACAATTGATTAAGTATATGATTTCGTGGTATAATTCTCAGAAAAAAATTTTAATATAAAATAATTAGAATGTTATTTCACATCTCAATTCAATAGGAAATTTCCCTTGGGTTATATTAAGTCATGCAACACATTTAAGTGCAATCTTTCTTATTGGAGAAAGGTTTTCACGAAAAAATTTTCAAAATGCTCTGTTGAAACTTGCGGGAGAAATATTTTTGAAATGGTTACCCACCTTGTACGGTACGGAATAGTGGTCTGGTCCACATATTATGGTGCATAAATGTACGTATGTGCATATATAAGGCATGAGTCGAACCAGCACAGCGGAACTACAAAGTCCATCCCTTGAATCTATACGCTTCTCAAGGCAAGGACATACTCTCTTTTGGTCCACGATTTATCTTCCATTCGACACCTCTGGTTTTTCTTTCTGCGGTTTCTGAGGTCGAGCAACGCAGCCTCGCGACTTTCGGACTTGAAATCTCTTGAAGAGTGAGGTCCGTGGATAACGACATTATTATAACAATAACATAACAACAATTTGACTACTATAACAGAAGAACAATAGAAAAGCAACAAGAAGGGTTAAGTGAGTGATTTTTTTAAAAGAATGGTCCTTTTATACACTTCATATTAACGGAAGTTCACGTGTGATATATAGATAAGATGTGATCTCTATGTTAGGAGGAACAATAGGATGATAGATGAGGGTTCTTATAGTGGTTAGAGTGGTGATTTATTGAAGAATAAAATGGGAGTATTAGTAATTAGAGCAAGTATTTGTCACACTAGCCTTTCCGCGGTTTCTGAGGTGTAGCGTTGTGAGACAAGATACCTATGGTTCGTCATCGAAGGGCCTGCTTTGAAAGAAAAGACCTGTGTTGATACCCAGGGGTGATTATCGAAATAATATAGTATTAAAATAATGGCGGTCATTGAAGCAGTACAGTGGTAGTAGTAATATACCATGCTTTATGCCTCCAGACTGGGTCAAATTATTCATTTTATTGCGTGGATAAAAATAAATATTTTTCATATTTTGTAGCAAATGCTGTAAAATTATGTGGTTATATTTGTCGTAGCTCCGGATGTACGATCCAAGAGCACAGCGCCGACCAGTCAAGTTGATTCCTTTTATGGATGTACCTCTAACTGCAGTAAGCAAATGCTATCGTGCCAATCATATCATAGCCGCCAACTCGGTGGGTGAAATGGGCTTGTTTGATCTACGTAGTAAAGGTAGGTCTGAGAATGCCTACACTTAATTGTGGTTTCTGTAGCGCTATGATGGGCAGTGTAATGTATTGTTCAGTTCATCCGGTATGCAAATATAAAGGCCAGGCTGGTGCTATTCGTTCTATCGACGCACATCCAACTGCGCCGTATGTTGCTACTTGTGGTATTGATAGGTTCTTACGTGTTCATGATATCGATACAAGGAAACTTGCTCATAAGGTAGGCGAATCCTATTAAAGTCATATCTTTTTTTATTAATTAGTGTGCTTTATTCAAACTAGCCCTAGCATTAGTCACTTTACTTTATTTCTACTGTCTTGTAGATCTACTGTAAAACCCGCCTCAACCGAGTGTTAATACGATCTGAGCTATCGAGTCTTGCAACGGTTATTGACGATAAAACTGATCAAGAATGGACAGAGTTGAAGGTGTGCCATTTTTCGCACGTGATTTGAATTTCCGAACATTCCTTAAATAGAAATAAAATAATCAGGATAACTGTAATTGCTATATAAGTGGCAAACGATACCTTAAAGTCATCACGTAGAAACTAAGCTCATTGCATCAATATACATCTCTCTTATTATCGATTCTTCCTTTTACTGAATTTTATCATCGTATTATAATAAAAACTGGTTAGAAAAGTGTTTTTTCATATCACCAAGACTCGGAATCATTAGAGAAAGTGTGAATGTGCGTGTGATGTTGTTTTCACGAAGAAATAGTGCTATAACCATAACAGTGATCAGTCATTCAAATATATATGACGGTAGTGTACTGCCGTGAAATTGAAACCTAAAAAGAGTATTTCAGAAAGAGACAACATGGTATGATGATTCTCCTTCTGTTAGTAGTGCAAATGATGATAGATCCGCAGACGAATGTGAATCTACACCAATGAGTGGATATAACAAAGTGAATAGTAAGGTAGAAAGAAAAAATCACTAAAAAAAAATCACTAAAAAATCGAGTGATTATTCAAAGTAGCCTGCAAAAGAGATGGGATTATGTCGTGACGATAATTTTGATTTTTTTTAACCACACAGTTTGGAGATCATGATATTTCTAGGAAAATGACGACGGTGAACCAGAAGCAAAGAGGAAGCGAATGAGCCAAACCAAGAAGCGAAAAGACAGAACACTGTTTGATGATGTAACATTTGCTTCATTGTATTAATTGACAATTAGACTTTTGTGATAGAGTTAGATTATATTGAAAACCAGGTAGATATTTTTGCACACGTAATTACTCACTCTGCACAAGTTTATAATTGTAACGATTATTGTAGAAGGTATTGTAGGTGAAAATGGTGTTGTAGACACCGGTGGTATCGTGTAAAATTATATAGAAGAATATTTCAGAATACTAGAACGATATTCGTAATTGTTGTCGGTCTAAAATAGGTTAAGCATTCATGAAGATCGGCATCATCTTTCATATACAACGCTGTGTAGAATTAGAAATTTATTTCAGGAACACTGCGAGATACGTAAAAAGATGAAAATAGAGAAGGGAGTGAAACGTAAAGAGGTTAAAGAACAGGTGATAATTAGAAATAGGAATTTCTTTATACCTTATTGGGATGCTGAGTGATTTTCACTAACGACATTGAAATCCGTTTAAGGTGGATTCAGATGAAGAGCCTTCAAAACGAAAGAAAGTCAATAAGAGAAGAAGAAGGAAGGGACCACCATAGTGATGACCTACTATTTCCTGCGCATTTTACATCATGTTTTGTTTCATATTGTTATACTATTATCATTGTTATCGTTATTTGAATGAATATGTCATTTATTGTTTTCGATATGTGGTTCTTTAACTATAACATAATTCATCATATTCACATTTTGCGTGTTCTAAACAGCTCGTGCTCATAAGCTGAATTGGATCAGTATTTTTCTGGAATTCCGAAAAATCTACCAAAATACAAACAGAGATTGGGTTGATTCGTAGATGTCTACTGTAGTTAAAGGAAGCATTTTGACGACAGGGCAATCGTTATATTATTACTAAGTGAGACGCGTGGAGTAATGAGATCCATCAAATAGTTTCCGAATTGAAAATGAAACAAAATTGTTTACCGAAAAAAACTATTTATTGTCCAGATTTAATGTCGTAGGTAAGCTGGCACTAAAATTCTCTAAAGAGTACTAACAACAACTTGCGACCGCAAAATTGAGAAGGGAGATTGAATGTGAAATTGTAAGAGTAGTGTTCTCATTCCCATATTTCTAACTCAAATGAATCTCATCGACTAGGCTTACATGTTAATTTGCATGGCAATGATATCAACGTAATCCAATCACAAAGCTAGATTGCGTTGTAGCACTGGTAAGTCGCTTTAGTAGTCGTTTTAACTCTATCATTCATTCAATAAGGGATCAAGAGATCAAGAGATCATTTAGCATGAGGTCACATTTAATCCTCATCACAGCAACATTTTTATTTGAAAAATCAGTATGCTCAAATGTTCGGATGCTGAGTGCTACATGAATTAGAGATTTTTTTAGTCAAGTAAAGAAAAAATGACCTATTGGTACTGAATAAAAAACATCTGAAAATGATAGGAAGAAGTAACGACACTAACACCTAGCACTAGACTTACAAACGTAAAGTGATTCTTAATGTATTAAATTATGGTCATATTATGTTTATCATATTTAAAAGATTTAATACTCAATGTTTATCGACATCTCTAATTTTCACTGGATCTCTTACGGTTAGCTTCACTTTATTATCAAACAATTCGTAGGATGTTCAGAGCTTCTCTAGGTCGGAGAAGCTATTGTCATCTGCCTAAGAAATTCTGGTGAGATACGTTGATACTTTATAGGAGCAGATGTGGGCACGTTTATAGTGTATGGGCTTCCACCTTTGGATCTTCGAGTGGGAAAAAATGGATATTTTGATGGATACATTACTCGAGCCGCAGGTATATGCTCATCCTCGACTTACTTTTCATTTATGACTCTCGTCGTAATCTACTAAAATCTACGTAATCTATCGTAATTCTAATCTTAAATCTAGAAGTATGTCTTTATTTCATCCACTTATACCTTTTCTTTAAGGATTTCACAGTAATCTATGTTTCGACGTAGATGATTTTCAGTATTAAAGGTATGGATCATATGTGGTTGATGCCTTTGTTCAACAAGAAATTAGCTATCGATTCAGCTGCAAGTGTATTTCCTCATGAACCGCTGAATGTCATTCAAAAAGGTTATTGAAACACTAACATCAAAATACATTCTAATACCTCATTAAGCAAACAACTACACTTAACTAAACTACTATTAAAAAATTCTTGAAGTATCTTAGATAGTTCTATATACCATCCACTAAGGTGAATGTAGGTGTTGTGTTGCGATGGGATGTCAGAGATCACACAGGGCGATGTAATTTGACTGATTGGAGAAATCGTTGGCGAAAAAAGGTGCTTATACTATTCATCGTGCCCACGAGCATTTTTTTTTCTTTCCGTCGAGTGCTTAAATCAGGCATCAAAAACGTATCCATTCTTACGAATATCACTTCTTTGAAGTTCAACATGAGCCTTTTATTCAAGTCGACTACCATTTGTTTCACTTGTTCGGTATTCGGTTTCATGAATACAATATCATCATCGAAGTGAAAATGGTGAAGCTGCCGGTCGTCGATAAATATAATTCACTAAGGCTGGTCACATAACCAATTCCTAGATCAATCAGTAGCACAACACAACTGGACGTCTGTAGATGCGAATTCAAGTCTTGCCTGAGATTCCAAATTTTCCGATTAACTCAGCATCATTAGGAATACAGGAAGAAAATCATTATAACATCATAGTTAGAAAATAAATAAAGTATCTATGAGTGATCCACGAAAGGTTTTAGTGTATGGAGTGGTTAACGTATAATTAGTCAATGTACAAATCGTCACCATGGTCCAATCACACTTAAGCAGACCACTTTGACTCTGATATTTCAGCAGCCTCTCCTTACTTTTCCTAATCACCGGTGAATAAATTGAATTACCTGTGTGTCTGTTTATTATCAGCAGAGTTGCGCCAGCAGTATTAGAACTTCCTTTATCTCTATCAAGCGTGAAAGTAATTTAAAGAGTTGTTTTTTCGATCTAGAGATTTGCTGGGCGTAAAATCTTTTCCTAGACGTTTGTGTAAGAGTATGACCATCAGACAGGTGGTTTTCCTGTAGCGCGTTTGATGTACAGTGGAATGATAGATAATGATAGATAATTTAATCATTTACAGCTTGTGTTCACCAGTCATCATTCATATGTATCACGTGTTCGGCTCAATCTCCCAATCTCCCACAGAATGGCGTGTACGGCTGTGTCCCTGGTTTTCTTCCTCTTTCACTTGTGTGGTACAAGAAACATTTCGCTTAAAAAATAGGCTATGACAAGAAGAGCTGTGGTGTCAAAAAAAGGGTTCGTAGCATTGCCGTAATTCGTCCTCTTCGTCATATCTTCGATGCTCTTCTGTGCTCTTCATGTCACTCGTTTCGTTCTACTGAAATCTGCTGTAATGTCATTCATCATATTGATCTTACGACTTAGATATACATAAGTTGAGCATTCCGCTATAGATTCATGCTTAATAGTGAAGCAAAGTATATTAGTAACTCACATCGGATAAGAAGAAGTGATTTTCTTAAAATGTGTCATTATCTTTACGGACTTCAACCATTTTATAATTACGCAGTATGCAAATTTTCCACTTCGGCTTTAGGCTATCAGCAAATTTGTATCCAATAAAAGATATACACTGACACTCAACCAGTTTCGATTGTCTGATAAAATGAAATGAAATTAAAACCAATTCTTATTCTCAAATTTTTCATAAATTCTGAAGACTAATTTCTGATTGTGCGTTGAAATTACAAGATTTTGAGGTTCATTAGCCATCGTTCGTCTTCAATATAAAAACAATACGTCATGGACAAGAGTGGTTGTTGAAGGTAGACCAGATCCAGCCCATGCAAATGTGAGAATCATTTTTTTTTAATAATCATTCCCATTTGGAGTTTGTTGTTTTCAGGTTTACCTTGTTGATATTGGATCACGACAAATGGTCAACGCGAGAAACCTCTACGATATGCCAGTAGAACTGAAACGATTTCCTCGTTAGTTTGACATAAAACCTCATATTATTAGTCTGTAGACAATAAGGATAATACCGCAATCTATTCGATACCTAACAATACATTTTGTTTTAAAACCTTCCAAGATCGGCTATCGTTTAACCTCAGCATTTGTAAAATGAACATCTTGACTGTAACTTTGTTTGGGGGCGCAGTGGTTCAGTGGTGGAGATGTCGCAGCGACACGCCGGCCCAATCAGTTCGCGGCCGCCCCCCAGGCCTACCAAGCCCGCCATCCCTCCGGGGTCGGTAAATTGGTACCAGAGGAATCTGGGTAAGATAACTGGCACTGGTTTGGTGAAGAATGGTCAACTCAAGTCATTGTATAGACCAAGCACGCATTCAACCACCTCCACGATATCACGTTGAACATGAATGCGGGGGCGCATCCCACCACAAGGGATTGATCAACGCCAACAATTATCTTATCTTATCTTAACCTTGTTTAGCTACATTCGAGGTTGGTAAACAGTGTTTTAATGAAGAGACAATACAACATAGAAACAGGCTAACGTTTCGGCAAAATCGCCTTCATCGAAGCCTAAAAAAGTCTATGTCAATTGTATGATCTATTCAATCAAACACTATCGCTAACCTTGCAAAAGAAAAACCCTAACCTAAAGTTTTAACAGAGTCAAACACACTTCATCCCAAATACTCACCTTTAAATGTGGCTTTCCTCTGTTATTTGTGGAGACAACCGTTTATAGAGACAACATAG
Source organism: Dictyocaulus viviparus (assembly GCA_000816705.1). NCBI lineage: Eukaryota > Metazoa > Nematoda > Chromadorea > Rhabditida > Metastrongylidae > Dictyocaulus > Dictyocaulus viviparus. The sequence continues at coordinate 103,476 of KN716375.1, forward strand.
AGACTAAAGAACTTGTGTCAGGATTTATAAGTGAAGAGTATGGATGAATATCCTTACTGTAACTACTTATATAGGAAAGGGGTGGAGATTCCGGAATGTTGAAAGAATGTCGTTTTTAGTCCTTCAGCTGTGTTCGATACCATAAGCAAATCGAACAGTCGAGTATGGTCTACAGTCGCCACCCTATGGTAAAGTGTTGTTGTTGACTTGGTTCTTGGAAGCAGAAGAGATAATTAGTGCAGTTATTCAGTTGTCAGATACGATAGTATGAGGATGATTGGATAGAGAAGATTCGCTATTTTTTGAGAATATTCTCCATAACTCGTATTTAATTCATTGAAGTGATGTGATTTCAAAACGACCTTGATAGCATATGTTATAGATCAATAATATCAAAACTAGTATCATGCCTGATAAAATATTAGAATATAGCTGTAGCAGACCGAATAAAACATTAGGTTATCTGTCTGGTTAGGGTGCGGAGGGTCTTCCCATGCTTAGATCATTATCAAAGCAATCAGTGAACTATGCCTGTGGTAAAGATGCTCATTTCTCTGATCAT
>KN716375.1:144253-157911 GCA_000816705.1 Dictyocaulus viviparus
GTTACTAAGTTGATTTCTCGTCTCAGATGAGTTAAGCTTCCATCGCTTCACAGTAGATAGGCTGATATCTTGCTTGTCTGGTATGTATAAGAATATTTATTACATATACATTAATGTGCTGAAGGTCTTCAGTAATACTGCAACACAAACATTATCAGACACATAAGGATACTAGAATTGGTTGAACGCATTTTCGTGGAAGTCTGTGAAAGAAATGGAATGAAATAGCAAAAAAAACGTAATTAACCAACTGCTCCACGTAGTTAATTAGTTTGCCTCTATCATTTTTCGTGTGCTCAAATGATTTCCATAGTTGATTTTCTAAGAGCACAACTTACTAACAAACAAAATCCTTTGTCCTCATTTTCCTCCAATGTCTATAGACCAATGTGATGAACCAGTGCCAATGCTGCAAAGAGTTCAAGGAAACGATTCCGTACGTTTTCCAATCGCTTACTTCTATTTTTACTAAATCACCTTCCTGCAGGTTGTGCTACGGAATTTAAAAATCGTATGAATCTACATGGAAAAGATATCCTTTATGTTGGAGATCACATTTTCGGTGACGTTCTCAAGTAAGTGGCTGCTATGAATTCATTCTGTGTTTGGAGTGACGGCGATTCTTCCTCAAAGCTTTAAGATGAAAGTTGAATACAAGATATTGTCGTTAGAGATTAGGTGAAACACGTATAAATGCGTGCTACCAAGCCCGAGCTCAAATGTTCACCAAACCAGCGCTCTCATGATTATTATGTTTGAAATATATTAAGCACCATAAGATACTTTCATAACCAATCGAATAGTGCACGACGATCCATCTCACAGGTTGTGATCAATTTTAGAGTCGGGTCGTTTAGCGTCAAACTGTAATCCATGATGGTGGTCTACAGTATATGTTGACATCAGTGGGCTTAACTTCTTCCAGATGTAATTGATAAGAATTGTGTCACAGCGTATTTCAAATTCAAATCTGAAAAAAAAAACAGTCCATTCTTTTTTCGGCATACATTTATGATAATTCTTTTTGTATTTTTTATTGCTCAAATGACATAATCTGAATAGCCGTTACACTCCTTTGCCCTTTGGAAATGAGTTTCACTTATATAAATATGCTAAAATACCAGTATATATCTGGGGGGCGCAGTGGCTCAGTGGTGGAGGTGCCGCAGTGACACGCCGGCCCAATCAGTTCGCGGCCACCCTCCAGGCCTACCAAGCCCGCCATCCTTCCGGGATCGGTAAATTGGTACCAAAGGAGTCTGGGTAAGATAACTGGCACTGACTTGGTGAAGAGTGGTCAACTCAAGTCATTTATAGACCAGGCACGCATTCAACCACCTCCACGATATCACGTTGAACATGAATGCGGGGGCGCATCCCACCACAAGGGATTGATCAGCGCCAAAAATTATCTTATCTAATTACCAGTATATATCTAGTAAAGGATTGAGGACAATATTCTGAGAGTTAGTTGTTTCAGATCGAAAAAGACTGGTGGTTGGCGTACGCTACTCATTGTTCCCGAATTGAATCGAGAGATGAAGGCATGTGCTGGAGATTCGTATTGGATTCAACGTATTCAAGTAGAAATACAATACAGAATAGAGCCATTGGAGCCATTTAACGTGTGCGTGTATTCGACTTAATCAGTCGTGGATGGGATTCAGTGCGGGTTATTTCCTCAGGGGATTTTCGTATCAATACATTGATCATTAACAGATGAATAGCTTCGTTTTCTCAGAGGACTCGAACCCTCTAATGAAAGAGTTCTGCACCTTTTACCAACACGCCAGGTGTACCGAAAACGTATTAATAAATAGAGCTTGGGTTTTCATTTGTATTAAGTCAACTTTTTTTTCTCGTTGTTGTGGTTTAATTAAATCGTCAATAGACAGTTTTAATGCACTATTTTATTCTCTAGATATGGTTTTCACAAAGCCAAAAATTCAACGAATTACTCTGCGTGAGTAGTAACCTCACCTCATCGAATTCAGAACCGTCAGGATCAATAAGAAAGGAAACTTTGAAAGAAATCTCTGTGAGCAGTATTATTTATTACAGTGGAGAGCAATTAGTAGAAATTTACTCGAAAAAGAAAAACCTCATGTTAAAATTCAGAGAATCACCGATGATATGGAGGCCGAATTTGGAGCAATGGGTTCTATGTTGAGATGTGGTTGGAGACAAACACATTTCGCTGCACAACTAAAGAAGTTTGTTTTATAGCCGAATGTTTGTCAACAAGTTAAACAATAGACTAATAACGAGTCGTCATTTTATTCCGATTACGTCAACAGAATATGAGGTGATTTCAGATATGCGGATCTCTACACGTGTAATGTCTATAATCTTAACGGATATTCCGTTACACATTACTTCAGCTCACCGATGACTCTTCTTCCACACGAAGAAAATTTGATACAAGCCACCGTTAACACTGAAAATGGAGAAGCTGAAAAACAGGTTGCATTTCATTCATTACCTACAACATTTTTTCTCACAAACACACTATTTTCCATGATTCATTTATCAAAAATTCTGGATTACCACAGAAATGAAGCGTTGAAAGACATTGATGACTCCACTCTGGCATGAGAATTTACAAATGTTTGAAAATCATGAAATCATTCTGAAGACGTTGATTTCACAAAAATATAGAAACGACGATGCCTGTGAAACGAAATCCTTACGGTAGTAAATCTTGCCAAAGAATACAAATAAATAAATAGCTAAGTAACATTGGCGATAAACAAAGTATAACTCTTACCTTAACAAATGTTATGAGGAAGTGAGTGATGTCATTGACTTTTTAGATTAGGAATGATAAAATATTATGAGATTAAGTCCCATAAAGCTCTTGTGAGATAAGGAAATGAGAATTGATGAAATTGAAATCAACTTGACATTGGCGATGGTATTGAGCCGTTCAGAAATTGATTTATTGATTGAATCAATATTTGTATTTATCAAAAGATAACTGTTTTTTTTTTGCAGCAATGCAACGGTTTAAAAGAAGAAAGTAAACAGAATCAAAAAACATCAACTTGAAATCACAAAAAACTGCCTACTCGGAAACAACACTAATAAATCGTTTCACAATTAAATAATCCTCGATATTTTTCTTATAAAAGGATTTATTAAATCTGTAAAATACCAGAGATGAAACATCAGCTAATTTATTAACAAATACCCCGTGGCGAAATGCTTCGGAGATAACAACTAGATCATCAAAAAAAAGATCATTCATCTTTTTTGGTATACCGGTTTTTGAGTACATCCATCACTTCCTCAGTGATATTTCAACATTCTTCTGTAGTGAAATGAAATCATGTCACCATCATGTCACAATCTTTACGTTGATCATCAACAGAATAAAGTGGGAACCAGTAGATCTTCCAATGCATCATGCAATCGTGCGCAAGGTGATCTAATGAATTCTTTGTTCTGGAAATTGTTGAAGGACGATATTTACTTTGAGAGAAGGTCCGACCGCTGAGATGATAATCTTTCTTCAGTGCGTCTAAGTGTCAAATGGGTATGTCCAATCACTTGTTATAGCACGTGTTCTCCAGTCGTCATGTGTACGCATCATGAAGGGCGCTTTGTCTTTGTCAAGAAAAAGCTAAGTGATAACGTCAGAAAGTTCATGGTTATCACTAATTCTAGGATTTCTAGAATTTCGGGATGTGTGTCGCTGGTTTCATTATGTACATAGAAGATCACCTCCATCGACGACAGTCGTGTAAGAAGGAAACGAATGGAAAATTGCTTTCGCCCGCACTACGCGTCAACGTGTTGACCAAGTGACCAGATAAGCAAAAGTTTCACTACAGAAAGAAATATCGCCAATGTGTATTTTTCATAGCCTCAAAATTACCGTAATCCCTAGAAACAGCTGCATATCAAATTTCGTTGTAGCTTCTATCTGATAAATTCCTCGTATACTATCAACTTCTTTTGCTTTGAAAAAAAAAGGAAATGTAAGAAAAGCAACACTAACATTTATTGGATAGATTGCATTGAATATTTTTATTGTTTTGTGCTGAATATGAAACAATAACTGAACAAATCAGATGGGTGGTTTCATTTTTTTCTTTACATATATATTAATTTTTAGCTATAAATGTCTTGATTTTCTGAGAACTCCTCCTATAAAACAAATATTAGACCTCATTATTTATTCAGTTCAAAAGTTTGAATGATTTCTTTATCAGAACATGCTTAGATTACAACGGTTTGATGTCTGCAGAATTGATATCACCACGTCGTCCTCTAGGTCAAACAACTTCAAGCATCAAACGAGATGCTCAACCTGGCCACGTATCCGTCCCTCCGATCTGCTGTGCTATCGACTGCACTTCAAGATCTACACTACCGTCACTCATCGCTTCACTTATTTCTAAGCTGTACTATTGTTATGAACACTCAATCGTTAATCGATTATCTGAAGTTCCGATATTCAAATTGTATCCGTCAAAATAACTATCCGACATAATCCTCTATAAATAATCGTTTCTAAAATTGATCTATATGCTTACAATTCATGTTTCTTAATTTCTTACATACCTTCACGGTGTATGAACTTAGATGGTCCTCATATTTTTACTATTTCCTTACGACTAACGAACGAATTAGTGAAGCATAGAGTGACCACAGGCAAGGGTTACGGTAGTTGAGTCGATGACACACCGAACTGGAGATCAGCCAAATGTGGTCATGTCATGATCGAAGCTCTGAGTTTTATGAATACCTTAGCTTAGCGGAAAATACTTTGAGGCCTTATTAAGCAAATTTTGTCTTATATATACTTTTATATTCAAATTTTTTTAAACTACCTTTGATTGTACACGCACCTGTATTCTTATACTCTTTTGTTTTCTAGAAACGTTCTTCTTCTTTGTATCAATAAATTTCACCTTAAAAAAACATTCTACACACCTCAATACATCTATCGTTATATTTTTGATAGCTTGAAAAATTAGCTACAAAAAAAGAATGAGAAAAAATTTTAAAGCAAATGTATCAAGTGATATAAATTTCACTACCATTTTATGAGACGCCTTTGAGCTTTTGCTGCTCGGATCACGTTTGCGATCTTTTGGTGTTGTTAAATTTGTATGATTAACAACAGCACTAAAAAATATCACTGAATAAAATTCTAGGACGAAAAACTGCTATAGAAATACTAATACGATTCAAATTCACTCCAACGTCCAGCTCTCCAAGCTCCAACTCTTCAAGGTCGGTAGATTAGTACTAGAGAAGTCTGGATAAAATAACTAGCATCGACTTGTTGAAGGATGGTCATTTCAAGTGCCTGTATCGACACGGCTCGCATTCAACCTCTTCCACGATATCACACGCTGAACATGATTGAATAGGCTCATGCCGCCACATGGAATCCTTCAACGCCAAAGCTTATCTATATGATTTGGAGCCTTTCCAATAATGTGGCGGTGTTCAAATGCATACAGATGATCTATACAGATATCATATCTACTCCATATCATATCATATCTATCTACATATCTACTCCGCCAACTCATAAACTCGTCTTCATTGAGCTCAAGCACTTATAAGAATAAGAATTGATTAGCTTCTCATTTGTTAATACACTCAAAAAGTACGAAGTATAGTATGATTAATTATGTTTATAATCGGTTAACAACATGAAAGCTGCATGATAATGAGCGAGAAGAAGATGATGCAATTAGGGAGTCAGAAATACGTGACAAAAAGACATTTTAATATGTGAAAAAAATAAGCTTTTGCCACTTTCTTACAACTATTGGCATGACCTTTCCTTATGAGGAAAAAAATAATGGGAAATGTTAGTTGAAAACATGAGGAACAGGAATTTGATCTCCATCCGATTTGTAGTTCCAATATTGTTACTGGTTTTATACAATAAAATTTTTCACACCCTTCGATTAATTTCGGTTTTCATTATTTTTAAAATGGCTAGCTTCCTCAAGGATGGAAACTCTTATTGTCCACAGTTGTGCTGAGATGGCCGCAAAACTCGGAACCTCAGGCGGGACTCGAACCCGCACTTATAGACATCCGGTCGGCCGTGCTGATCCATTACTCTTATTGTTTCGAAACTCTTATTGTTTTCACGTTTTTAAATGAAAGTAAAAATCGTTTACCTCATCTTATGCTAAAGCTTCAGACTTACTGTTGTGCTTTGCCGAGTGGTACAACAATAATTTCGGTGTATGATGACTCAGAATCCAATCTCTTCCTCGATCTTGAATGTGAGCCAAATCTTGCAATACGAATAGAATCTTTCCTTAAATAATTAATTATTCATCTTCAGAAATAAGAAAATTTGTTACAAACTTTCCGTTTTCCAGCAAAGATAGCTTTTTCACTAGTGCTTTTCATAAGCCATTGATAATAAAATGATAATCGTTAAGTATATGAAGTGTAGTTGTAAAAATATCTGAGAAATCTAACGGATTTATTTGTTGTTTCAATTTGGTGACGTATTCATTTTCATATTCTTCACTTTTACTATCTTTTGAATCGTTGTTCAACGGTTTCTAGAATTCACTCAATTAGTCAAATATTTCATATGAGGCAAAAAAAAAATTCTAAACGACAAACCTCTAATACTCCTGCGTGGACGGAATTTCTTTGCTTTTCGAGTAGAAATCTGTTCACTGCTCTATTGCATGTAAATAATGTCAATGAAAGCAGTTGGAGGGCGAGTGCTAACCATTCAATTAGTACGACGGGCATAACAGTGACAAAGTAGCACCACCGACCAATACAACGGAGGGTGGAACGAGTGCAACCAATCACATTCGGCATCTATCTGTATCTTTACATTGTTGACTACGATATTATTATCAACAACCCATATAATAGCTTTCATGAAGTGAAACTGATAGCGATTTCAACATTCGCTTCAGGTGGGGAAAAGCCAAAGACATAAATCAATGAGATTTTTAGAATGGATTTCTGCCTACAGAATGTCATCGTCATCAGCTAATGAGAAGATTGATAGATTTGCATGACAAATATTACCTGAAATAAAAGGTAAGTGATACGCTTCCTTTTCTTCCAGTGATGATTTTGAGGTGAATCAGCTTCACATAGGCAGAGGGTCCAGCTGGCTAACTCGTCCACGTGAATCAATAAACTACACTATGACTTATTCAGAAGAAAAAATTTACAATGCATTAAAAAATTATAGGTCGCTTGGAAGAAACAATAGAAATTTCGATTTACTGTGTTTTATTATTGGTCATATAGAAAAATTACTATTAAATAAGACTTTTAGAGGACACTTTGATATTTTTGGAGGTTCAAAAGCTGTGAGGTAAACTTATAGATAAAGATTAAAGTAGCAAAATGATTTCTATATAAGTTATTTCCTCTTAAGATCTGTCCATTAAAACAGCTTTCACACATGAAAATATGCAAATCAACGATTATGAACCTACCACTCCAAAACTATTGCTTTTTTCCTGATTTTTTCTCAAATTTACATTTCATTAACTGCTGCTAATAAATATACTAATTTACTTACATAGCCACGACGATGACTGCCTGTGCCATTGACCAATCCTTGATGCTTGAATACGCCCTTCGGATGTTCAACGTGACATCACGATGATTGAATGTATGTCTGATCTACGTAGTGAACTGAGTTGACGACCCTTCAGCACGTCTATATTGTTTGTCTTACCGAGATATTATTGTACCAATTTACCGACTTCGGAAGAATGGCGCACTTGATCGCTTCGGGTGTTGGTACCAACCTACGGACCTGTGTATTGCTGTAACACTTCAACCGCTGCGCCACGAGCCTCCTCAATATGTCTAAGCGCTTTAATTGTTATTTTATTCTCTAATTCTCATGGCATTCTATTGGCTACAGTATCCAAATTAAATAATTGATCGTTCCAAATCATTGACTTACGAGTAGAGATCTGCTAGATCTACGAGTGCTTAAGCAAGAGGAATGTGCCAAGTTACCAAAGTCACCGCTATCGATTTTCTCCATCATATCCTGTTTTGCAAGAGACGGAAATTTTAATAACCCTTCTCCCATAACCAATAATTCACCTTTACCAGAAACATTGATAAAAATACGCAGAAACATTTTGAATTTGAATAAGTCTAAATGTCATCGAAAAACAGAGGGAAGAAATGTATAAAATTGTTGACTCAAGTTTTGCTTATGTTCCGTCAATGCGTCAGCGATAAGAGACATTCAGAGGTCTGTGAAAAGAAATCTGTACGAAAAAAGAAAGAAAGATAAACGACATTAACTAAGTGAAGAGTGATCAGCTGAGGTTACTGTGTAGATCAGACTTACATTCAATCACCTCCACGTCATCAAGTATATATATATACATGAAAACATCGATCGTCATTAAATAACTTTCAAATATGAGTACGAATTCAATGATGTTTACAGTTCCGCTTATAATTACAAAGTCCCGATCTCATTTTGTACTGAATGGTCCTAGTACTTTCCAGCAATTCAAGATCAAATGCTTATGCATCGATTCTGCTACTGGCGCAGGTTCTGCGAATGCGTCAACGTTTTCAGAACAACTACTTCTTTCCGCTTCTAAAGCAATAGATAGCAATAGCTAAATTATCAATTGTATTTTCTTTCTGAGGAATATCGATTTAAGCAAATTTTGAGATTCGATTACCTTGAATTCTGAAGACCTGAAGTCATCGGAAGCATTTGGCAGTATTTCAATTAGACATTTGATAAACTATGAAAATGTTAAAATCTTTAGCTCGCTTGAAACTAAGATGAGTTCTGTGAATTCATTAACTAACGTGAATACAAAAACCAAAGGTTTCAGTATTTTATTCATAGGATTAATCCCCATCTCATAATCGTTCTTAGTCGTTCTAGAATTTCTTGCTGTTCGAACAGAAGACACGTCACGGTAATCAAACGAGTAATGCACCTCAATTCGTCGAACTATCAGCTACATTCGTAGAATGTAAACGGCATCAAAAATAGAAACGGGAAGAGTTTTCTCCTAATTTGTAGGTGTATATAGAATCATAGCAGTATATCATGACGTAATACTGTCGTACTTACGTAAGTGCAGAAGACATTTCTAATTATACGGTATGTTTCTTAGCGAATTATAAGTGCGAACATAGTACAAAATGTAATAATTAATGCTTTTTCATAGCAGAATAGTATCGATAATAATAATGTTAAGCTTGATTATAGTAATTGTTGAAGGTTATGATAATCCTTTTAGTTAAGTATTATGTCGTTTTTCTGAACAATAATCCAAGTGAAGTACTTCTCATAACTATCCATATTCAAATACAACAAAATCTAAGTTGAGGAGGATTTGGTAGTACTAGCATATAATGCCTTTACATATCGCAAGCAATTAGTAGTAATTAATCTTACGCGTCATTGATTCAGAAGACCAACCTCATCCCTCGATGACCAGTGTGCTACGGAGCAAATGAAAATACAGAAAAGTCTTTAGAAAAAGTTTTCTTCAGATCCTCAAAAAAAAAACGTTTCAGTATATATTCCGAGATAGAGAAGAGTCATTTCGAGGGCTTATAACTGCACCATTCATGTTGAATGCATCATTATTTTCATCGTCGTACATTTATGCAAATGAGCTTCTATTAGGTCTTTGACAGCTATTTGAAGTAACATCCTGTTCATTAATGTGTTGTTCTTTGAAATGTTTATATTTTTACAAATATCAACAATATGATAATGGCGATTCGAATTCATATGAATCTTTTAGTAATTAGAGGACAATTACAAGCGAGAAGCTCAATGAGATTATTTTCAACGAAGAAACGTCTTCAACTACATGCCAATCATTGAAAAACGATTTTAAAAGTGAAGCCGAGTGAGTAAATAAAAGAAAAAAGCTGAGTAAACATCAAAAAGTGAGGTTATAGGAATAACAAGTTTCTACGGAACATATCATATCATATGATCAAAGACGACATACAGAGGTGAGTTGACAAAGAAGCTGAAGAAATTTTCCTCACTAAAGAATCTCTAGTAACCTTCTTGGAATTTTATCAAATTCAGTTTTTCTTCCGCCCAAGTTTCTGACATCGAGGCAATTCTTCTTTCAAATGTTTTTTTTTCATCTTGTTGCTTTTATTTTGTAATAAAAAAAAATCGAGTTAGGAACCAAAATATTCATGAAGTTCTCACGGTACAACGGTAGTCAACCAGAAAATATCGTCTGATTTTGTTTATATGGCTTTATAAACAACATGCTGATCTGATGATTGCTCAGATGATTGCTGGAATAACTGAATGTTCTTGCCAAAGGGAATAAAATGTACAGTATCTTGATAAAATGTACAGCATCAACGCCTTGATGGTGCATAACCTTCATAAGAAATTCGTAAGTAGCCAATGACACTCAATTTATACTGTCGCTTAAAACCTCTATGTTTTAAGCTCTTGTCAGAGCTTCAGGGGCTTATGAAACTCCGTAGAGAGGAACGTCGTTGTTCCAATTATCCGTTTTCTCCAATTTTTTGTAATTCGTAAAGAATTTGTAGTGAGAAAAAAAATCAACGTCTTCACTTTAGTAAGAAGGCCCACTCAAGACGAGACGTGCATTAGTAAATCTGCTATCATTTTCGACAATATAAACGAGTTATAAGCTAAGAAGAAAAAAAATTTAGTTGAAAGCGAGAAGTTTGAGGTACAAAGTGGAGGTTGATATTTTCGGATTCCATATCGATAATGTTAATGCACTATATTAGAACTTTAATATGAATTTATGTATAGGAAGGAGCCGCATTTGAATGCTCTCATCATTTTGAACATATCGTCACTCAAACTTTTAATGAACCTCCAAAACTGTGTAATTAGCTAAGTCACATACAAGGCGGAGCTTTTTTTTCAAGCGAGTATAAAATCAGCTGGCACGACACGAGTGCAATCAGTCGTACCTACTTTTAAGCTGAGAAACTATCGAAACCAGTAAAACGAATACTTGTGAAATGACAACGTTCCTCAAGGTGAGTTCATTTAAGATATGTCGATAGCAAATGAATTGAAGAGAAACACGATTTCTTGTAGAACCTCAGATTGAACGAAACAGAAATGCCATCATGTGATAGAACACCCTCGTGTACTCCATGTTCTCCATTCGAACTCCAAGGTGCGAATTTTACTTTAGACAGATTACTGAGGTTCATTTGGCTATACGTTAAGCACTTCCAGAATCTTCAAAGCTTTTCATGTTTCATATTTACTATTAAGTAATGTGAAGCAATATCTTTTTTTTTGATAGAATCAGACACAGCTGTCATTTACGAACCAAAAGGTCATCCAAGGCAAGCCATCTTTGATGGTGAAATATGGCCACCGATTTTTAAGCCTGAATATGTACGGTGAGTTAACTATCGCTATTAACTCGGGAACAGTACACCTATTGAGCGTGAAGACTTGATTTTTATACATTTTGCATTTTTCAAACTCCACCTCTAAATTGTATGACTCACATGAGGAGTATATGGGTGGTTCCTATGAGGATCGATCGTAGTTTCAAATACGGTTGTCATCAATGTAACTCCAGTGTAACTCTTTATGATATATAAAACTTTTTTCACCATTAAACGTTGCGATTTTTTCTCCATATAAAACCTATACTTATAATGTGAATTCTATCGCAAAGAATCATAAAGAGGCATAATTTAAACTGTTTAAGTAATCATTGTATCAACTAATTACCACATGGAAACCTAGAATTTGTGTCATTTTTTCCTCTTCACTCTTGTCAACAACCTCACTAATCGGATTGGTTTAACTCAGTGGTCTTTGAAAATTTACCGATTATTTCAGTTCGGCTAAAAATATGAAAGTTGAAAACGACGACATTTTCATTGTGACATATCCGAAATGTGGTACTACTTGGCTTCAGCACATTTGTCATCAGTTGATACGAGGCGAAAATTATCATGCTAGCGAAGGAAATGGTTAATCATTTGGTGATTAATTTTCTGAAATCTCACCAACGATTAAGTGAATTTATACTTCTAGAAATGTGTGTACAAAGTCCAATGATTGAACGTATGGGAGCTGATTTTCTTACAACTGTCACTCATCCTCGTATACTCAAAACACATTTTTCGATATCAAATGTTCCGAAAAGTACGAAAGCTAAATACATCTATTGCGTGAGAAATCCGAAGGATTGTTGCACGAGGTGAAAAAATCACACGAGAACGAAGAAATCCTACTAGAAGAAGAATAGGCTATTTTTGAGGATTCGTATAGCATTTTCCTCATAATCATTGAACTTTCAGCTACTTCCATCACAATCGCAATTTCAAGATCTATGATTTCGCAGACGGCGATTGGGACATCTTCGTGGATCTCTTTCTTTCTGGTCAGCTCGCTTTCGGTGATTATTTCGATCATCTTTCCGGATGGCTGCCTCATATTCACAACTCCAATGTCCTCTTTCTTACGTACGAAGAAATGGTGCAGAATCTAGAAGGAAGTATTTATAAGGTTTGAAGAATTCTTAACATTATGCAATTAGATAATGCTGATTATTATTATTCAAAGAATGCCCTACTATTAATAGCAAAAGTTTTTCATCAGTGAACAACGAAATGCAGTACAAAGATGAATTCTGACATTTGTGATCTAATGCTTTCAAATGGGAATTACATCGAGTATTTTAATGTTCATTCAGATTGGACAGTTTCTTGGAGGAGAAGCGAAAAAGCTTGTACAAGATCAGACCCGTTTAAAATTAGCCGTAGAGAACAGCAGCATCGAAGCAATGAAGAAGGATCAGAAGCGTTGGTTTCCTGAATCACAATTGTAAGACTTTCCTATTATTTTATCGCATAATTTCGCCACGATTACGTAGACGTATTCAACTGATGTAGTAAGAATATCGGAATCGAAATCGACGTCAAGTGTCAGCTAAATGAAACAGAAGCACTAGAATAAAACAGATATTCTCATGTCCAGACCCTCCGATCACATTTTACCGTATTTCCAACTGACCCATATGGTTTTCAATAAAACAGAGCTAATATGAACTTGAATCAGAGAAAAAAAGTATGAGGAAGGCGAGTTATGGTAAAAATCATTAAATAAAATGTTTCTACAAACGTTCTTGAATTCGACGTGTAGTTTTTTTATGATGGAGAACACCTTTTTGTTTTCGATAGAAAACGATTCAGCTAGGTTTTCACTTTCATAAAGTCTTTGCCGTAGCTGGTTGGTGGTTTCAGGCGACTTCCAGTTTAGTGATGTCCCTGCTATGGTGAACTTAGAAGTGCAAGAAATTAGAAAGGCTATACGGCTTGTGAACTGAACCTCAACACACGCATACCGAGCTTTATCGTCTACGACATTCCTTGAAAGGAAGACCGATGAAAGGTATTGAAGCCCTGTGTCAAGTGGGCTATCATTCAAGTTAAACACTGAACAACCACACTTACCGCAAGCTATGGATAGTGTTTCCTAGGCTGCATCTATTATACTGCAGCAGTACTTCCAGAAGCCGATCTGTACACACTTTTTGAGGCTTCCGGTCACATTAAATTTTGCAATTAAATGACTGAAGTCTCACTATTTGCAGAAGAAGAATTTCTATGTCAAAATGTCGAACGTGAAACTTTTAATAAAGAACGAGCAGCTAAAGTGA
>KN716375.1:158011-178282 GCA_000816705.1 Dictyocaulus viviparus
AATTTATTGATAATATTTTCTACGTTAGAGGAGGAAAAAAAAAACGAGCAGCTAAAGTGATAAGAGAAAAGAAAATCTTGGACTGAGAGAATGAGAAAAAAATGAATACGGTATTGTAGGACTTTTTCCACCTCCACATTTCTATTTTTGTGTCATTCCAATACTTTTTCTTTCAAAAGAAATAAGGAAGCTAGCACATTGATATAGAAGTTTTATAGCGGCACAGTTAAAAGGTGCGCATTTTCAAGGGCAGAAAATGGCGGTTCTCTGACACGTCAGTGAGACCTCGATTTTGTACTCATCTTCGAACGAAGATCTTATTAGCCATAAGTTAGAAGGAAAATCCAGTCAAAGAATCAAAGAAGGTAGTGTATGGCGAACATATTCTAAGTAAAATCTGCTTCTTGAGTGATACGATTTTGACACATTTTGTGACAGACGTAGGAATAAACGGAGAACTCAGCTGCATATCCAAGATATTAAATCTGGTGATCAAAACACATCGAATCCAGTGAGGAGATCTACGTAGTTTGCCTCTATTGCCACTCAATTCTATTCAAACAAGCTGAAAATGAAGCTTTTTGTCATTTGTCAGGGCTGGTATTAAACAACAGCTATCTAATATTTTCGTAGAATGATCTGCATCGATTTGGACCAGGAAGGAGATTTAATCGGTCAACTCAGCATGTTAAGGGATGTAAGAGCAAAACCCATTAAGACCTGTCATATTCCATAGATTATAAATATACTTTGGAATTGAAAATACAAGAGTTCTATATTGTTTTACAGCACCGACTCGAGTAGAACCGTTTGAAATTCTACCATCTGACTTTCTACTTGTGATAGAAGTCATAAGAAAGCAGTTTTTCCACCTGATAGTATTACCGGCGACATTCTTAGAGCTTGCAGTTAGGAGTTACTTACGAATTAGAAGGTACTTCTGGCAGGTCATATGACATATGATGTTCAAAAAACAAATAAAGTCACAAATCTGTAAAGGGCTATGTGCATAATTTCCATATAGGAAGAGGCTTATCATAGTAACCGCCCTCAAATATGCTTGTTGAGTGTGCAATGCAAACTGTTCACTAATATCATAGTTTTGTATTATTATATCAAGAACCTTAAATGACGCACATCAAGCTGAACGAACAGCAGAATCTCTAGAAGACCTCTGTTGCCTGGATTAAATACAAACAGTGCAATGAGTCTGCAATTATGCTTAGTTGGCCGCAAAACTCGACACCTCAACAGAGACTTGAACCCGCACTTACAGATATATAGTGTGCCGTGCTGATCCATTACACTAGGTTCGCTCTACGACCACTCAATGCTTTACTTATAATGAGTGGGAATCTTATCAAAAGTGCAAAGCTTCTTCGAGGTCTGTATGATTAGGATATACATGTTGATAATAATTTTTGTCTGATCTTTTTTTCATGAAGGACATAGTTATTTCGTCTAAAAGAATGGACTGCGCATAAACAGGGTGAAGACGAAGTTCATCAAGAGTCCATGATACGAAGGGCAAGTAGCCAAATTCGATGAGTTTCTCTTCAGGGAGGCTATTTCGTACGCGTACCTTGGACGTTTGATGAGCATGAATAGTAGTAAGCAAGAGTGAAACTTAACAGAAGACGCAAAACAGCGTAGAACACAACCGGGCTTGTTCGTGAGACTATTGTTTAATTAAGAAATTTAAAGCTTCGCACTCACTTTTTGTATCCAGCAGCGTTCTCATATGTACAAAGGATGAGACAGTCAATTTCCGGCAAGTCAAGATATCTGTATTATCGAGAAGGCGCCTGAACGATGTCATATAAAATTGATCAGCTACATAACGAGAAGAACAGAAAATAGAAGACGAAAGGAGCTGTGACGTGGAATCCATGATGATGAATCCATGTCATCCAAAACAACTGTCTGAACTATAGATGGTTATTACCTAGACTGACGCCAACAACATGCATTTCAAGTTGGATACAATTTTAAGATTTTAAATGGTCTCTCACTACGTAATCATGTTCAAATGTTCATGATTACGTCATAGTTGTAAAGTTGGTTAAATGACGTCAGATATTATTGATTTCATTGACCGAACATATTGATTACCTTATGAAAACAGAGATCTCTGCAACTCTATCTTGTTCTCAACTGATCAATAGACGCTTACAACGTAAGACATTTTTATATCTTGAGGGCAGCATTGAAATTGAAATTGTTTAGGCATAAAAATGAATTTATACGAAAAGGTGGTAGTCGAGATTGGAAAAATCATTTCACAAAAGAGCAAAGTGATCGTATGGACGTTGTTTTTAAAACTCGAATGTGCGGAACCGTTGCGGAAAAGTGAATTCATTTTTATTTCTTCAGTTTTTTTTTCATTCAAATATCATATTATTACTAACTAATGAAGATGGTGGAAAGATGAGATGTCTTGGGATGACGTAGTACACTCATCTGTTCCTCGTTATGATGGTGATGGCGTCATCGATTTCGTATCACAACGTGTATCGTTAGTCATGCAGCTGAATTCATCCGAAGTAGTACTCTTTTCTTCTTCGAATCCTTCTCTGATTATTATTATAACCGAGTTTTCAGGACGTATCAAATGATTCTATGGACCGTCGATCATCAAATGGATCACTTCTATCAACTGGATACGGCTCGACATGGTCGTTGTCTAATTCATATCTTTAGACAAATATATTTAATCGCGTTAAGTGTGGCTCATTGTAAAGGTCCATCGTACAGGCTTAGGTGGTTCATCGTTGCACTCGAGTGAAAATTTTTCTCAGTAGATCATGTAAAAAATGCCATCAATTACTGTTGTAGTCGCAGTTTTGTGTACAAAATATTTTCCTGTTAACTTCGTTATTATTATGAAGCGTGTAGCAGAGCAGTATGCAGCGCCAAAGTGATACCCAGGTTCAATTCTGACACCATGCAAAACAAACCATCCACCCCATTGGAAATGGTGGATTGGTTCCAGAATGATCTGGAACGATAAGCGAAAATCACTCTATCTATTCACTTCTTATCATTTGAACAAGTTATGAAAAAGTATTGTACGTGTGAATTGTTGAATAAATATATTGAAATCTTGGCTGTTTCATCTTTAGTAGTACTAGTACATAGTACTTTCTTAAAAATTTGAATGGCAGCTTCTGCTTATAGCTTGTGTGGTTGTTCAAACGAAATTCAAGATTTTTTGTGAGTTATACAAAAAATTCGATACCAAAAATTACCTTGTTCTTTGGAGATATCATTATCAGTTGTATTTATATGTATCTAGGTGGTGAGATCAATAGGATGAATGACATAGAGGTTAGAGGTTAGCAGAAGAAAGCGAGGAACATGAGAAACGTATAAGAGCATCGAAAACGTAGTGGAGAAAACAAAAAAGACAAAGCTTCAAGCCCGCTTTTTCGACACGAGAGCTCCTGCTTCCTTAACGTATGCTTCATAAATTTGAGCATTACGAAAGCAGGATGAACGATCACTGGGCGCAATACAACGCTTTATCGAATGGGTAATGCTTGATGCTTCCCGTATCACACAAGTGAAAGATAGAATACGAAGTTCTGATCTACGTCAATGACCGAAAAGAATCAGAGACGCAGTAGTACACACCAAACTTCTGAAGACTAAATAAGCCACCTACGTGATGTGTATGAGTGATGACCTGTGGACACGAGCCGTAAGTGATTGGAAGATATGGCACATTGTACACCAAACACGCTGCAAGAAGACCACACCTACTCACTGATTATACCTCTTCCCAAAGATGCTAGAAGTGAACTATGATGTTCAACGAATCCCTAGAACGAAAAGAACGCATTGAGTTACTTTCATGTGCGATAAGGAGAAATGGAAGTTCCGCTCATGTCCTCTCAGCTTTGTCGATATTTCAGATGACCCAGATGGTGCAGGTGATGTGTCGAAGAAAATGAGGAGCATCCAGTCTTTAGTCCACTATCTTCCTAGATCAATCAACTTATGCTTCGGAAACTTGGGCGGTACCAAGATAGCTAAACAGTGTCGTAGGTGCCGCATAAGGAATGACGATGATCGCTTTCTGTATCACGCAAGTGAAAAAGATGATTTGAAATTACGTCACAAGTCAACGATCGAAGATTAGAAATAGAACATTAGGCGGTCCACACACGTGATTCGCATCAAGGACGATCGGGTGGACATAAAGTGTGAGCGTTTGGACATTAAGCGCTCAATGCTAAATCCATCACCCAATTGATCAAATCCTTTCAAAATTTCCTTCAAAAAAATTGTGCCGCTCAGTAAGCCACTCGAGTAAAAAGGGCAGCTGATTAAATTCTCGTGCAATAAACAGAGATGCAAGCTTAGATGACAACCGAGCGTTCTAAATTTCACAATGATTTGCTTCACTAAGCAGTTTTCGTCAAATTCGTTTGTCGAAGTTGAGGCAATCTGTAGTACTGTACTCATTTGGTTTGAGTTCTCGTGGAATCCATCAGAATTATAGCTGGTCACCTTGAACGTTCAAATTCGAATAAATTTATTTGTTAACAATTTATCAGCTGGCATAAGTAATTTTATCAATAGACAGTAATTTGGAGGTTCAAACATCAGTCAATAAACTTGTGAATTTTCATAATCGTAATAGAAATTTCGAGGGGTTTCGTTTTGATTCCGAGATAATGTAATAAATATTAAACACCTAAGATAATTATTTTTTGTACTTTTTTGAAAAACATTTGATGAAATCGTAAATAACCATTTCAAATTGGTGAATGCCTTAAGGGGTTTATTGATTTCTGTTGATGTGCACCTATTTTTCATTGCTTCAAAACTTAGTTCATCATCGGAACGGAAGCAATAACATTTACTAAAGAAACTCAGATGTAGGTAACCGTCTGTGTTTTTTATTCTAACCAATTTTCCTTCCTTCTATTCTCATCAAATATTCACGTATACCAACAAAACGGTACAGCAATGTTTTCCTGTTCTGATCTACCACGGAGCGTTGATGAGTCAAACGAATGAACTCGCTCACTTAAATTCAATTAGGCAGAAGTTAGCATAAAATTTACCATCTTCTAGTCAATCCCTATTTTAAGAATTATATATACGAACGAACTTATCGTGCTACGGTAACCGGATTCATTAACTCAACGTCATTCTAGGGGAATTAAGACGTCTGCAGCAAGAAGCAAGTGACTCATTCTAGCAGCCAGTGTTCATCTTCTGCTATCACATTGATCTATTTTTAAGCTAGCTGCCTATTTGCATATGTTGATTTGATAACAGCATCTTATTACTGTTCTATTTTACTATTCCTATCACATATAAAAAATAAATAAAGACTTAACAAACGAATGTGACTGTCACGTAAGTTGAATAATGAACGACTGAATGTTACTTGTTGTTTTTTTACCTCACATAACTGTCGTTTCTGAAATCAGAACCTCATAAGCACGTCACTCTAAACACACTTTAAGATTTCCACACAAGTGTAATCGTCAGACATGATACGCTTCAATTCGCCAAATCATTCTCGTTATCAAGGTGAAGGTTACGTTCTTCCAACAGTTTCCGATCACCTAGAAATCATGGTGTTCATCAACTTCGTAGCGAGTACAGTTCT
Source organism: Dictyocaulus viviparus (assembly GCA_000816705.1). Classification (NCBI taxonomy): domain Eukaryota; kingdom Metazoa; phylum Nematoda; class Chromadorea; order Rhabditida; family Metastrongylidae; genus Dictyocaulus; species Dictyocaulus viviparus. The sequence goes on from KN716375.1 coordinate 163,638, forward strand.
CTCATCACTATATACGATTGGTCTATTACCGTACAGTTCTTATTGTTTGATATTTTACGCATCTTATCACTCCATGTTTTTTTTTTACTCGTATTAAAAGTTTTCTTTAGCTTTTCAGAAACAAGGTGAAAATGGTTGAAAAGCCGACAATAGAGGAAGAGATAAATAGGAGGATAGGAGGATAGGAGGATAGGAGGATAGGAGGATCTTCAGATACACTACTGTTTCATAATGAGCAACGTTTTGCCAGCGATTCTATTAATGTGCATTGTGCTCGTTTCGGCACAATTCTATGGTACGAACATTTTATAGCGATATAGAATTGAATGTGAAATAAGCTTAAAAAAGCAATTGAAGCAATTTATTGGTCATGTTTTAGGACATCATCATCATCATCATAGTTCTTCACATTCTCATGAAGACTATCACCACCATCATTACCCGCACGGAGGTTACGAAAGTCATGGAGGATATGGTAATTACGGACCTGGTTACGGTAGTTTTGTAAATGGATATGGACCTTATGGTAGTCAAACGTTTTATGGTAATAATGGCAACTACGGTGGTGGCTTTGGTGAGTTTTATTTTTTTAATAGCAATAAATAAACAAGATGTTTTTGTGTTTTTTTTTTCATTTGTGAATAAGCTTTTAATCTTTCAAGGAACATCTTTGACATTACAGGACGACCTGGATTGTTGGGAGCAATACTGGGGAGCAAGTAGTACTGTCAGCTGGAATATCGTATTTAAAATCAATGTAAAAAAAATCATAACTTAATTTCTACGCAACTGCAAAGATACAAGCAAATACATAAGAATTTTTTGAAAAGATAAAAATATACTCAATATTCTACGTAGTAAACATTACCTGAATCACCTGCATTTCCGGTGAACATCGACACAGTTGATCTGACACAGGTTGAACTTTCATTTTTCCTCATAGCGTGCAATGTAGGCCCATGAGTTCTTTTCCTCAAAGTAATTCACTGGGTACCAATGGTCTCTCCTAGCAAGCTTGGAAGCAAATATAATCATTCTTGGTGATCTTCTTACAGCACATCTGATGTCCAGTGATATACTATCGCACATAACCTTGGTGCACAACCAATCATCACTCATACGAACTCATTTGTCCCTCTTACCTAATTTCCAATAGCTAAGTTTTTACCCGTTTACTAGCGTAATTTCAAGTGACATAGAAAGCTAAGATAATGTTAAGCAATTTTCATTTTACGCAAGTCGGCTTGGACAACCGAAGCTCCTGGTCTCAGCAATCAAAAATTAGAGACGATGTAGATGATCAACAACAGTTCATATGATTCTGATTAGGATTAAAGTTGTAGAGAAGTATCAAATGTATTGAATTACGATATAATGTTGGAAAATTTACGGTTTACATTACGTTGTAGATGTTCATTCTTTCATATTCTTCTTCAAGTAAAAGCTTTTGGTTCTGCAAATTTGAAAGCTACTTGAGAAGTTGACACTCATACCTTCCTTTCTTCATGAGTTAAAAAGTAAAAAGATTTTTTTAGTCGTATTTTGCATCATCGTTGAGTAAAATAAGTTATTTTTATAAGGTTGGGATCTATAAGGACAACTTATTAGGTTATTTTATTTATGTAGATTAATAACAGATTAAAGTATCATATGTCTAACGGTGAAACAATTTCAACTACGTAATTGTAAACAACCTCACGATACCTCATAGAACACATATGAGTCATTCTCTTAGACTCATTCCTTCGATGAAATTTCGCTTGACAATCAGACACCGTAAATATCATGGATATCCTATGAATTCCAGCATTACGCCGATGTTCTGCCAAAGCAGTGGGTGATCCTCAAGATTTCCTGAGACCATTCTAAACATTTGAATATTTCGGTACCTCATAATGACTAAGTCAATTGCAGTTTGACGAATTGATAAGATCCGCATGATATTATCGATTGACGAAATTTGCATAATATTATTATTTTCGATCGTTGATTTTTCTTCGAAGCACAACGAACGACCACTCCTAATATTTTGTAGTTATTTAAATTACAAAAAACGCTGCTGATGTGAAAAAAAACACAACAAATCAGTTTTTTTTTTTCAATTTTCGCCAATTTATATTAACGATACCTTTACGTCATTGTGATTGGTGGCGCATGCCCTTGGGAAAAATGCAAACCATTGCAAGCTTCTCTCGCTTAAGTAGACCTGTTACCTGTTCATTTGACTAAATCATTATGCAGTGGAACAAAAAACCACTCATTGAAAAGGAAAAGTCATTCGTCTCCTAATTAACATTAATCCCAGGGAACTTTCCTAGTGAGAACAAATATTTGCATAATAATGAGTAACAACGGAAAACTCTATTGACATCACTGACAGAGAAGACTTTCAAAAAACCTAAATGTCTAGCGTTTGCTGATAGAAAGTAGCGGCTTTTTTTTAAAAAACTATTTTGGAAAGTTAGAATTGATCGATGACCTGATTTGTTTCACCATTGATTGAAAAAAAAAACCGAGAAAATTTTTTTAGTGCTTTGTCGAGATTCTTCCTCTTCACACTTATTAGTAAAATTTTACGTCGGTACAACGTTCTTAGATATTTCACAGCTTGTCCCTCATAAGCACAGTGAAAACCACAAAGAAATCTCGTTTAAGCCTCAAAATCACTCAGATGTTTTAGTAGGTCCGGTGAGAACTCATAGGGAAAAAAATTGAGCTAAAGCCATAATTCTGAAACAATGGAAATGATACTTGTGAAAAAAAATCTTCTAGCAGAGTTCAATTCTATCTAGTCTTCAAAGATTTCAACTTTACGTATCAATAAGATCAGCTAGATGATCTTTGGCTTTGAATGTTTGAGATGAGGCCACGGACTCATCCCTCCATGATGTCGTTTCATAAGATTTCAGCTTAACTCTAATAGCAAATCCATCCAAGATTTTTCTTCAAACGAAACATAGCAGACATGCAACTGAACATTAGCTGGAGAATATTTGATATTAAGTTATTTCAAAGAGTTTTATGAGAATATTCTGCCTCAAAGTCTTCAGCCGGAACTCGGAAATATGCAGATTTCCGTTAGTGGCAGCTTATTTCTGATTGATGCGAATTGCTATGATGGTCTGTCATCATTTCGAATAAATTTTTTGGCTTATTGCCAAAAGCTGATCACAAAGAAATTGCCGATTTTGATTTCTCACAAATTTACCTGGCATGAATTTAATATTCTGTCGATTTTCTTCTTCTTTATTATTTACTCTAATTTTTGTCCGTAGTTGTGCTAAGTTGGCCACAAAGCTGGGAACCTCAGGCGGGACTCGAACCCGTACTTGCAGATATCCGGTCTGCTGTGCTGATTGCAAAACAAATAAAAATAACTCTTATTTTTTGTTTTTTTACAATTATTTATTTGCTTTTTGGCTTATATTTGTATTTTTATTCCATTCAATTTTATTTGTACATTGTAAATTTAAATCACTTTGCAATTAAGCAGTAAAATTTTGTTTTGATCAGTTTATCATAGGCATAACGAGCTTGATCCCAAGGGTATAAGAAAAATAAAAAGATTTAAATAATCAAAAAAAAGTCAGTGGATAGGAATTAGATGGAATCAATGAAAGTTTTCGTATTTACGTCTGGATAGTTAGCTTCTGAAAGGCGATGTTCTATAGAAAAATCACTCTGAGGTCAGAGATTTGCGAGGGAGTTTCCGAAATGTTTCTCTTAGTTGTAGTGTGACGTGTGATCGCCTTATGCCCAATAGAAAAGCAAAAAACGTCAGCTAGCTATTTCAAGCTTCTAACAGAAAGATCAGAAGAATGAAATCATGAAAATAGCTAACTAAAATTTAATGTCTAAGCTTGACAAGAGTATTTTCGTAACTCCTTTGCTAGAAAAATCGAGCTCTCATGGATTTTTTCCTATGTGCTAATGCACCGTCGAAGAATCTGAGAGTGGTGTCGTCTACATCATCGACATTGTCATTAGGTTACACCACAGCTGTAACCTCGTAGAAACCGAATGCTACGACTTCAGCATGCCGGCAGAAGCACATCGATTGAGGTATCCGTTGAAAACGCTTCTTTTTCTCCTCATAACCTAACTGTAACAATGAGGATTATTATGACGCTCTTTTACGTTCAAAAAACTTTGAAATGTCTTCTCATCTTTAAGCTTTCGTAGCTTTTCATTTTCTTTTCATTTTTCAGAGAAAGTTTGATAAGAAATGAACGTGTCTCTATCACGAAGGAACATGTTGGTGCTGCCATTCTTATAAGCTGCTTATGAATTATTCCACTAGAAATTAAGCTTTGATTTCACTTACATAAATACTTAATAGTCATTTACATAATAAATACATAATTGAGTGAATTCAAAAATTCAACTAAAACAATTTTTTCAATGACGTCATCTGTGGTTCTCTAATGAGGGGGAGCGTTGGATCCGTACTGGAATCACTTCCTCATTAATTTTTCCCTCAAAATAGAAGCATTAAAAAACGAACATAACGAAAACAATAAATGCACTTAATTGGAAGATTCTATTGATTGTGAGGAAGAAGAGGGAAGAAAATTTGAATATACTTTTTTGGTCATTTGGTTGTTTTTAAATTTAATAGCATCAAAAAAAAACGATTCGTAGTGATCAAAAAAAAGGAGGGGCTTTCAACGGGTCACTGAAGCGACGTTACAAGCCTTTTGTTTTTCCATTGAAATTTACAAGCTTTCATCATACGGAAGGAAATACGTGGATTAAAATTTACACCATTACCCTCTTTACTTTCTAAAATGAGGTATTCAGTAATTATTTGACTAGAAGATTATTTGTTTTTGTTTATGTTTTCTCGCACGCTTCTATGAATATACAAACCTCTAATTATTTATGCAACGAAAACAATTTTTAGATCGCTCTAAAGGCATCGAGTTCCATTTGAACAGATTCCGTCAACACATCTGCTATGCCTTTTATTACCTCAATTACAAATCACTCCCCTCTTTTAATGAGTACTGATTTCGATTTTTGATTTCACGTCTTCTATGAGTTATATAAGTGATGATTTTTAAGTGATTCGTTGAGTTCTAAGCAAAGAAAAACCTAACTCTTTTTCCTTAAACGAACCTCCTCACTACTGTTTTCTTTTTCATAAATATGATGACATCAGATAAAATTTCGCTCCCATACAATATTGAATATTATTTGTGTTATTTTCACTTTTTTATCAATATAAAATCGATAAGAAGATGTTTTTTCATGATTGGTAAAATCAATTTTTGTTTCTACACATGTAATTTTAAATTTCAGAATAAAAAAATAGTATCGGATTTCAATTAACGTAGTATTCTTATTTGCGAAGCTTAATAATATTTATAATGAATTTAGAGGTGAGGAATAGAACTCCTGAAAACCAAAGCCTCACATTTCTGGATAGTTCAGAATGGCTCGGCAGTAATTATGAATGAATTCATTTAAGAGATGAGGGAAAAACTGCTTGTGATCGATACTCTATCGATTCTGATAAGTTCAGTGATAGGAAAGCTATTAAAAGCTTATTTCGTATACTTTTTTTCTCAATAGTTTGTAACTTTATTAATTTTTGTCTAGTAGAAATCTGAATCAGTTACAAATCGTCGACGTCCTGGACTCGACCGTCGTGAGGTGGCAAACTTCCTTCCGTTGCAAAAAAAAAAATCTCGTGTTTTCAGGCGATAAACATTCTGTTGATCTTTTATTTTATTTTCTATAAATTACGATGAGGTATTATGGCTTATATAACCAATTAGAGTTGGTAAAAAAATCAATTAAATACTGTAGGAAATTATGTAGATCAAATTATTACGTAATAATCAGCTCAAGTGGATGTAATACCGATATCGGCCTACCAGATCGAATCGACTTACAAGCGAGTACTGATAAGATACCCCTCTCCCTCCATTTAAGAGGATAAAGCATAAGTAATATATTGAGTGAATTCATAGCGTGAGAAACGGGTAGTGCAAACGGTAAGCACAAAACACAGGACATCTTTGATGTGGAGGGATCAAGTCGCCTCTGAGGTCCCAAGTTTTACGATTAAGTCAACCTCATTCTGTCAATTCTGTAAAGGAAACTCCATTGAAAAGCTAATTAGGCTAATTAAAATATTGTCCAATTAGTGTCAATATTATACGTAGGAAAAAAAAACGTTACATTGTTTTATAAGTGTAATTTTTTTTTCATGTAATTTTTGTGTGTAATAGAATATTAGTTTGTCTAAGCAAGCGCTTAAGCATTTCATTTCTAACGTATTTATTGATAATTGATAAGAACTCACTTAAAGTTATTTAGATTTCTGATGAATGAGGCGGAAGCAGAGGGAAATTTATTCGGATTGATTATGAAAAATCCTAATAAAGCTAATAAACACTTCTTATAGATAATATTTATCATTGAAATCGAATCGATGATTCTTAAAAACATCACAATCACGTTTAAGAACTCATGTTGAGGTAAGCTAAACAAAAATAATGGCGGCTGTTCTCATCATTGAGGCGTTCACCTCCGAATATTCAACTTTAGAAACTCATTCGTAATTAGCGAATACATTCTGCAATCTACAAAACAATTATGTTTTATGTACAGATAAACATCACGTTGTTTACGGTTGTGTTTTATTTATGTTCCTCATTTTTTTCATGAGAGGAAACAGTCGGCATTTCGTTACAGAAGCCTCATTTGTTATGAGACTTTGTGAGGTAACAAATGTTTAGATAGTCGTATTTAAAAGTAGTGACGTTGTTTTTCTCGACTTTTATCAAATTGTCGTTGTAAAATCGGTTTGAAGTTAAACAGCTGTTGTTCATTAACGAATTGTGACATGAAACATCTGAAGTTCTGAAGTGTTTTTTTTTTCACCTCATTCTTATTGTTTTCAAATGGACACTTGAAATGAGGAAAAAAAAACCCTCTTCCAAAATTCTTATTGTTATTGATTTTTCGTCATTAAGCCGATTACAATAACGCGATTATTCGTTTTAGTGCCTCAAGCTTAACGTATGTTATTTTTCTCATCATGTGAGTGATTTGCATTTGTCATCGGAATGAGGTAATTGATGAAAAGAACTCATTAACATCAAAGCATCGACGGTAACATCTAACCAGTATATAAATTACTTATTCCTTTTCTTCATTTATTATGAAATGCTCAAATTGATTTTTTTTTTTACATTCTAATTAAAAACTCTCTAGCGTTACAAAAAATAATGAAGATAGAATTAATATTAAATAATATGATATGATAATTTTAATATGAAAGCATTATACATTATTTTATGAGAGACTAAAAAATGAGGAGATATACCTCAATGATTAAGAATATCTTCGGAGATCATCAATTATTACACGTTTGTGAGGTGAACTTGTGCGCCTCCAAGATGATCTGATAAACTCACAGCTTCACGATTTAAGCCTATAAAAATAACTGAAACAGAACGGAAAAGCTCGCTGTTCGTTATTCTTAGTGCAATTATTGATTGATTTTGGTTGGCAACGATCTTGTTTGTTTGTCTTTTTCTCCATTGTTTATCGAATGTTTTCTGTTTTCATTTGTTTCTCATGTTTTTCTTTCTCTTCCGAAATCGTTAGCGTTTAGAAACGAACGAATCTATTGAAAATTCAGCTTTTTAAACATTGAATTACCGATTCGAATATTGAATTATTCAAATCACAAAAAAAGGTCGTTAGCGTTATGACGTGAGTAACAACAATTTTACGACTTTTTTTTTCCCTCAACTCTTTTAAATCATCAAACTTTTTTTCCTCGACGATAATCTTTGTGATCGAAAACCTCAGCTGTTATCAGCTTCTGATTTTCGTTTAGTTAATAATAACACTATTATGCAATCATAATGATTTCCCAGAGCAATTTTTGTTATAATGTTCAACTTATAGACGGTCACGATAATTTGTCGTAAGCTAAATGAGTAGTACGTAAGAGACGAGAGGGACGAACTCATCTCACCTTTTTGACGTCATCAACGTAAAACTATCAATTTCATCATGAGAGGACAATATGAAACTCTCCTAGGCAACTTCTTTGTCATAACATAGCTAAACGCTTGAGAGGAGGAGCTTATAGCACGTTTTTTTTTTTCAACCTCATCTACGCACGCTTATCAAGCTTCTCAAAGAGCAAGCTGACTATTCTACAAATTGCTTGTAATACTTTAGGATTTGAATCGTTACGTATGAAATCGATATCGATTTTTTCAAAAGATGTTGTTTGTGAGGGTTGTACTTAAAACGTTAACGTGCCATTCCTTAACAGTTTTATAAGCTTAAGATTGACAGTGAATTGTCTAAGTCACTAGCTTGGTAAAGATGCTCAATAAAAACGATTACTGCGTTTATTCTATTGAAAACGTTGTGTGTACTCAATGAGGAAACTAATCGAATAAAGATTCGAAAAAAAAAAAAAACCGATTCATTTATTAGCTTACAACTGTTCGCATGTCGTAAATTGATTAAATAGACCAGATAATTTACATAATAACTTTACATTGCTCTATCTAAGAGGAAAAAGAAAAACTCGATCCTACTATCAACGATGTTTTTGAGGGAGAAAAATTCTGGATGAACTCGTCATATCAATCCAACATATTTTAGAGGATGATGGATGAGGATGAAACAAGATTCCTCATAAATAGTAATCAATCGGACTATTTAAGTTAATCTATTAAGCTTTTATGTTGTATTGTATAGTAAAGCGTATTTTATAAATACTTTTCATTTGTATTTCTATGAAATATCGATCGTTTATGACTGGTACTATTATTCGTTCACTGTATTGTCGTCATTTTTATTCTACCTTACATCTTTTCTTCTAGTTGATTAGCTTATTCAAATTATATTGCTATTAGCATAATTTGCAATTTGTTTAGCATTATCGTCAGACGAGCATACTCAGCTTTCAACACCATTCTGATCCCAATGAGTCAAATCAATGATGAAAAAAAAACTCATCCCTCATGCTACTTTTCTACAACGCATTTCGACAAATTTTCAAATCTGTCCTTTATTCGAGTATCATTCTAAAATTATAATAAATTTTTTTTCTAAAAAAAATCTGAAAATGAGCAGCTGTCACTATTCTTCATGTCCCAGAGGGCCATTGATCTTCACTGGCCAGCAAAATATCTTTCAATAGTTTTTCTTAGCTTTTCGATTAAGCGCTTTTTTTTTATCTCGTTGCTCTTTGATTTACACCAACAAAATTAAGAAGGGATCGGCATAAAAATACTCTCTGTACGCGAAATCACTATCGATTCTGAACCTTATTTTCATAGAAAAGTCCTTGTCATTTCATCTCGTTGAGGACAAAGCGTGCTGTTCTCCCTCACTTTTTCAAACGTATAGTTCTTCATTTGGCTCAACTACTTCTATAGTCGAAACGTATTTCATTCGTTCTTACCACTGAAGCATTCTTATAAAAGGATTCAGTTTAATCATTGACCTCATAAAAACTCATCTACTTAAATTCTACTTGGTTAGTTTTTGATAAGAAATTTGGCTACTTAATTATTCTTAAACTCATCCGTACTGCTTGCTTCCCACCAACACTAAAAGCTTTCTATAAATTATTCGTGAAAAATTTTCAAAGCAAAAACATTTTGTTTCTTAATGAATTGTTCAGATTAGTTTAGAAATTCTTCTAGTTTCAATTTTGATTTTATAATGAAATCATTTGTAAGGTGCTTTTCCTCTTGAAAATGAGGATCTATTTCGAGGAAATTCCTCAAGTCTGTGCTTTTTTTCATTGGCCCTCCTCATATTTTTAACGATTCTCCGACGTATCTCTTACAATGCTCTTACTTAAGTCCATTTATGCTGGTGGAATATCGAAAGAAGTAATGGTATGCAGTGTTGCCACCTAGTCATTTCTTAGTCGCTTGCTCTCTACCTCCGAATTTTCCTCACATGTTATAAGAAAAAACTTCTAAGAATCGACAAGATGTTAAGAGACCTCACGAGTTTTACATGTTAAAATTTTCCAATCAACAGAAACAATTGAATAAATTATAGAAGAGAAAAAATCGAAGTAGATGAATGTCATTGGTGTCGATTATAACGTTTTGATATTCTAACACATTTATTTATTCACATTATGGAGATATTGTTCCTCAAGGAAGTTAGCCTCAATGGGTGATTCAGGGCTGCCCTAAGGCAATGAATACGATGCACTTGCTTATTTGTGACACTCTACCGACTCCAGTAAAAATATTACACCTTTTTTTTTCAAAAATTAGAAACTCATTTGATAAAAAAATTCATTGAGTCGTTGATTACCACCGCCTGATAGCATCATACAATTATAATTTGCCCAGAATGTTATATTAAAATGAGTTGCAATTTTTTATAATCATGATGAAAATTTTGATCAGCTTATTTTTTCAGGATGTGAACTCAAATTCCTCTATAATTTTTCCAAAATTCTAACTCATAGTCACTCTCAAATCGATTTGAACAATCATTTGGATTATTGATTTTCGATTTTCGTCTGATTTTCGTTTGCTTGTGTATTGGTGAATTGCATCTAGTGAGCTTATAAGTATAGTTTCATAATTTACATAATAATTATACATTATAGATATTTGAAAAATTCAAAGGAGACAATCGTCTTTGTTGAATAGAAACAAGACGATGTTCGTTGTTCAAGTTTCTCTTCCATCTTATCGATAAGTGCATTGAATTTTCTCACGTTCCTCAACTAACTCACAAATGCTTCTCCTCATTTCAACACTTTGATACTTTAGTACACCTAGCTGTTGGAGTTATGGATATGTCGGAAACGATATTTCAACGCTTCTACCTTACGTATATGCCATGCTGTGTCGTAGTCGGTGCAACCGGAAACGCTATGGTGTGGATTCTGATCAAGTAGGTCAAATATTCGCTTTTTTCCTACTTTCTAGATCACATATTGAATAAAATTTCTACTGAATGAGTTATACCGCTATTGTAAATGTGAAATGAAGTTGATCACTTGGAACTTTCTATCCGATTTTGATCAACAACAACTGAACGCTTCATTTCTGAACTGAACGATTCAGAATGCACTTCGTATATCCATGTATTCCTCAATCCCTGTAAGCGATTTAAGCGGATTACATAAACAAAAAAACCTCACAATTTAACGTTTTCATTTTTCATAACTCAAAATTTCATGAGAAAACCTCAATATAATTTCGAGACGTCTTCTCAAGTATCTACGAATTGAACGAACGACATTTTTTTTTCTTGTCGAAAACCTATTGCGTTTTTTTTGTTTTTGAAAAGAACCAATAGCAATTTGTCCTTTCTTCACTAAAAGAAAAAAAAGATTGCTCTAATATGGCGGTTATTAAGTCGTGTTGAGGTAAAAAAAATCGGCTTGTCCTTAAGCCTCTCCTGCCGCATCGATACGACATTCATTATTTTATTATTGAAACTGAAAGCTAAGAGATCACTATAGCATTGAATTATAATACCTCATAACGAAGAACACTTTTTTTTCCTCAATGAGGTTTATAATTGACAGACGGCACTCTCCGTGGGCGTACTTCAAAGCACTGAGGTTTTTTTCCTTACGAGAATAACTAAAATGCTTGCATCATATCTTATTGAAGCTTCAGTAGTGTACTTAAAATAATTGGACCTCTACGTTTGAAGCTACGTTATGGAACATATGATTACAAGAGTTTTCATTGGAATTCAATTTATTCGGTCATTTTGATGAGTTATGAAGAATGTTTTTCACCTCGTACTTCTCGTCAACTGATCAGAACTACATAAGCGGTTGAAGTGCAAGCGTTTTTTCGACGAAACTTTTGTCATGTTTTCCGGAAAGGTGAGGTTTGATAGCGAACGATTCATCAAATTTGAATTCCCCTCGGGAATGGATGGAATAATGCAGACTGATTCCACCAGTAATTGCTATTCCTAGTTGGCTTGAATCCCATCCATATCAAAAAAAAAAACTTCTACTATCTGAAATCACTTAGTTGAGTCAGTTCGAGTTGTGACACTATAAAACAAGAAGAGTTTACAGTTATTCAAATGAACGACCTCTACACTTTCGTCTTTTCATTCCAGTCATCATTTATATTTCATGATTTCCTAAAAAAACAAATCTAGTAGATATGAAATAGTCTGAGAATCGTTCAACTAGTTGACAAAGCGAACGACGACGTTCGGAAGTTTCTCACGATTTACATAAATACGCAATGAGTTGAAGATCTGAATAAACGTGTTGTTACATTCAGAACAAATCGAATGCTTTCACGTTTACCAACAAATGTCTATTTGTTGTGTTTGGCAGCGATGAGTTCGATTTTTCTTTGTATGCTGTTTGTATTTTGGTTGGAGGAAATCTCTTACATCTACTTTGACGTAAGTGTGATCTCTGATATCAACAATTTTCCGTTATTCATATGACGTCAACTTACTCATTTAATCTATTTTCTTTCACTTATTTTTGTTGAAGAATTAGAAAATCTAGACACATTTCCTCACCTACCTATCAGTAAACATAACGGTATAAACACGTTTACTACTACTTTTGAGTTGCGCGCGAAAAGTGGCCTTTAATCGCATCAAAACGATTAGAGCACTTTTTCAATTAGCTAACCTCAGATTGAAATTAAAAAATCCGCTAAACACAATGGATTAAGCAGCGTCTATTAGAAAAAGCAGCATTGATATTTCGTTGAAAGTGAGGGAAGAGGTGAATTCGTTTTGAACTAATTGTTTTTTTCTATTGAAATGTCATATTAGTTTTGGTTGAATTGATTAATCAGCAAAGTTCAACTTTTTTTTTCTAACAATGACTATTCAAATATTCAGTAAAAGTACACGTTCTGTTATTGCACAAACTAGTCGGTTTTTCAGAGTAACCAAATTTTTCATTCACATAAAATCCGAGCTTACAAGTTTTCGTACTGGAGAATTCACAAATGTAGTCAGTTGATAAATTCCATTAGATACAAAATTTTTCTTAAAATAGCAAGTACAAATATTGAACGCACGACTATTAATTATATAGCTTTTCATGTTCCCATATGAATACCTACAAATACTTACCAATGTTTTTTTGTCATAGATTTTGTTTTTGTTTTCAAATCTTCTTTCAAAATAATGAGGATGATTTGGAGGGAAGAATCGTAGCCTTAACATTACGGTGAACCTCTCTCCTCTAGGCGAAACACAACGCGGCATAACCGGTTGTGATCTACGAGGAAGGTTCAGATACTGATTGAACATGTACGTCCTCTGCTTAACTCCATAAATAATTGATACTGTAGATATGAACTAATCACAGAGGATAAAGCTTATTCATTTATTCTGTGCAGCATTTTTATCTCAAGACGTTTTTTTTTTCATATTCATTACCTCAACATAACTTCCCTCTTAGTTTTTAATACTATATATTTTTAATACATTCGAAACAATAAACAAAATGAAAAAGTGGTCTGCAGTTTTTTTTTAATGTTCAGGATGCTCTGGTCGGAATTGAGTTCCGCAAATTGAGTTGCAAAGTGAATCAATTCTTGGCGCATGTGTGCGATTTTTCTAGTGTATGGTTGATTGTGCTAGTCAGTTGTGAACGTCTGATACTCCTTCACAAAAGGACAAGAAGTTTAACTACCGAAAAGTAAATTTTATCTTTGCATAAAAATGTCCTCTGAGTGAGAGTACTACTGTCTTTTTCCCACAAAATATAGCAACCATAGGGGAAATCCCAGCAAATTTTCAAACACTTCCAACTGAAGATCCTGTCGGAGAGCATCACCAAGTAACCCGACTGGATTTCATGTGATTCACCAATCGTTGCCTTACAACTCATTTGTCTAAATAGTAGATTCTTTAGGCTTATGAGTTATGAAAGTGAACAAAACAATGAGAAATAATGAGGTTTTTAATAATTGAGGACTCTTAATGAGGCAACAGTTGGAAACACTTGAACGATAGTTTTGTGAGTAGTTGACTCTGTACGATCCTCCACTTACTAAGATTTCACGTAATCAAATGATTAATGGTGAATTTCAGAGCATGTGTGCAGGTGGTGGTTTTAGTGGTCATCGCAATGTTGTTCAATTGGTGGATTCTCTATGTAGCGTCACTTCAACATGGAGTTTGTGACGTTGATCCAACGTTTGATAAAATATACCATGTCATGACTATTATTGAGGTAGCGTACATATGAATTGTTATATTCCAAAATTCTAACTCATATCGAAGACGTGAAGCACTGAGAGGATGACGAGTAAGAGGAGGATAATAAAGATTGCAATAAAGAAAAGAAAGGTAGAAATATACCTCTTGAGGATTAAGAAATGAGAATTAGTCAGTTCAGCATCTATTCAGTCTGTTTGACATATTTATTACTTTCTTTCTACATACAACCGCAATTTATATTTACTTTACAATTATCATAATTGTATCATAATTTGATTTATAAGGATATTAGAATATCTGGAATTAAGCTGAGTTGGCCGCAAAACTCATTACCTCAGGCGGAACTCGAACCCGTACTTACAGATATCCGGTCTAATTTCTTTTAGATATTTTCTTTCTTTTCCTTCAAATGAATTATGCGACTCCTTTAAGACATAATACTATCAATTATCGGTGAT
>KN716376.1:37114-61842 GCA_000816705.1 Dictyocaulus viviparus
AAAATACTTCTATTTCTAATGATGAAAAACAAAATCACTGTGGTGATATTTCCAATGGCAACTGTCAAAGGATGACGTCTTTGCTGAAATCTTATCAACTAAACGTGAGGTTGATCGATCATTTTATGCAAATAGAATCCGACGAGCATCTTTCAAACTGGATCGAGTTAAAATTGAGGTTAAGCCTTGTCCGTATAACCTAATTCTTAGCTAAATATAATTATGATTATTGATTGCTACATGAATAATCTGATCATGCGGCTCAAATAGAAGATTGATTTTCTAAAATATTAACTCCGTAATCAATAAAGCTGATGAATATTCTTAGTGACTTATTTATTAACTCTTTATCCGTTCTTTCAATTACACTGGGAGATTAATTTTCATGGATTCTTTACGTTTTTCAATTTTTCACATCTTCTTAGGATTGGTATCATAATAAGTGCCTGTACTTTTGTAGCTTACTGACATCTTCAAATTTCAACCCCCTGTAGCAATTTTCTGTCTTTCTTGAGCTTTTTGACCTTGATTTTTTTTGAGGTTGAAGAAATCCTAAGCATACATTTCACCTTTATAAGGAATGCTAATACACTTTGTCATCTAGTGCTATGGTTTTTGTTTCACTGACTGATATCATAACAGATATGTTGACATCGGTATGATTTACTAGTTATGAATGTTATCATCATAGAGCTAGCATTATTCGAAAAGAGCCTCCAGCACATTATCAGTATTCCAATCTTGTGATTTCATTTCATTAAGGTTCTATGGCTAGAAGGTCAAGAAGTGCGTAGAATTTCTGCTCAATTATCGTCATTGATACTATCATCTACTGGATGTTATCGATCAACAACTATCGACTTTAGTAAGGTTAACGTTGATGGCAATGTGGTCAGAGGTGCTTGTAAAATGGTGGACAGGTTTGTATGATTCTTAATTATTCCAATTCTTCAAAGTTAGACATCTATTTGTTCATCTACGTTCTCCATATTCAATCTTGATTGTGACAAAAATTACAATGATAGGAAATGAGGGTAATATATCTGATAAGTTTTAACCAATAGGATGTCAACTGGTTTATCATATGCATTTGATATTAGTTAACCCAACTATAGGGGTACAGTGGCGCAATGGCGAAGGTGCCACAGTGACATTCTGGACCAAATCAGTTCACGGCTGCACCTCAAATCTACTAAGCGCGCTATCCCTCTGGGGTCGGTAGAGCACTCACTGATTGGAGAGTGGTCAACTCAAGTCATTCTGTAGACCAGGCTCTCATTCAACCACCTCCACGATATCACGTTGAACACGAATGCGTAGGTACGCCCCGCCACAATAGATTGATAAAAGCCAAAGCTTATCTCATCTAAGCCACCTCTGTATAAGTTGAAAATGCTTTTTTTATTCTGTTATCTGATATGGAATATTGAGAAAAAAACGTCATTCCCTTGGTAATATTTATTGATTAATTAAGCGTTTAAGCATAGAAGAATAAAAAACACGAATCAGAGATCATGTGGACTGGAAGGTCAGGCAGGACTTCTACAGCGCCACTATATCGAACCAACGAAAATTTAAAAGTTACCTAGGATTTTCATTAGCCGTTCAAACTTACTTATCGTCTATGAAACGTTGCTAATTAAAGTTAATGTTTTTTCATTTCAAAATTTTGCATGACTGACTAAAATGAACTGTTTTTTTCAAAGCTTCTTTTGGTTCTGCATTCATGATGAGTTATCATTACCGTTTTTCCTCACAATCGACTCTTAATATTTTAGTAATAAATGACATTTATTCTTAAATATAACATAATTACATTAGCCTAATCAAATGTGATTCGAGTTTCAGATGTTTAGCATCTCGATGTGAAAATGGTGCTGTTTGTCATCAGACGACACTCTCTGATTATACTTGTAGTTGTACTGATGGGCATTACGGCAAGAACTGTCATACTTGTAAGATATCCCTCTAGCTTTTTTTTCTGATATAAACATTCTTGTTGTTTTTTCTATTGAGATATTTATTCCGAGATTCCTTTTCAATATTATCAGGAAGTTCAAAGATTAGCTGATTCTTAATATTGATCGTAAGCAGTAAAAAAACTTCATCCGACTTCAGCCATTGCATAAACCATACTCGTATTCAATCACCTCATACGCTTAATCAGGAATAGGGGTTGATCTACTCCAGTGTACCTTCTAGAGGGAGAAGGAAACGACGAACTGCATATGACAGAAAGAAAAATGGAACTTAAAACTTTTCTATAATTCGTTTCCAAAATAATGGCTACAATTATTAAGACATGATGCTTTGAAGAAAAATGTCTGAATATTACTGTTAAATTTTATATGATTTTAGCTTTTCTTACAGCTTAGAAATTTCCACATTACAGTATTCGAGAGCGGATCTGGCATGAGTTCCCCGATTACTCAAAGCTATAATAATTTTTCTTCGGTTAAAATCACTTCACTATTTCTCATTCATAATAATACTACTCATTACTCATGAAATAAATAATCCTTTTTATAGAATTGATTTTTATAACTTTGCTACCGTATGAGTATTAAGCAATTCTTCCTCGATCATGCGAAGAATGGTGGAGTTCTAGTGGAAGTCGTACACGATTGCCACCGGCTGGTAAAAATATCACAATAGATCTCGATGGAGGAGGACCGATGAGGGCAATATTTGTCACCTGCAAAAATATAAAAGATGATATGGGAGACGATGTGGTCAGTTCATTCAATCTGCTCTTGTGCTTGGTATGAGACTAATGACAATGAAGAAAATATGAATACAAATGAAACTCAGTTTGTCGCATAAGTTTTTCTTGTGAAATTTCTCGATATGGAATTGATTATGGTAAAACGGTGTTGTCATTTTCCAGTGGTTAACTCATTTTGGCTTTTTTCTAATGATTGCCTAATGAGTTAGCATATCCAATGTCAGCGTTACATTGTTTACTCATCAAATGGTAAATGAATAAGGAATAGATATACGAATGAATCAGAGTAGACTGAGTACACAAATAAACAACAGTGACGCAATAGGAAAAAAAAAACTCTATAAAAGCACTATATCATTTGAAACGATAATCCCCTAAGATAAGATTGTAGCAATCAATTAACAGAAAGACGATAGAAAATTGTGCTCAGAAAACAGAGCACTATCAATAACATTCATTTCTTAGCTGCAACCTAAATTCCCTCCTTCCCTCCTTCCTTCTTTCCTTCTTTCCTTTCTTTCCTTTCCTGCTTGCTACATCTGATTACTTTATATGTAGAACATTTTTGTGAATTTTGAAAAAGAAATTGAACAACATGTCAAACATAGAAACTTCTGTAAGGAATTCGAATTTTAATGACATTTGATTTAATATGTAAACTTTCAGATTGCCACAGTACTACAGCATGACATGAAACGTCCAATCTACATAACGGGTGACAATAATCCTGGCGTCATCAGGAAGCCTTTACTATACGGTACTACTACTGAACAATTGGATCGTCTTGTCGAAGGATTTGAATCTTGTTCCCAGGTACGATTAGTCTAAAATATTACGTTATAGATGTTAAAAACTGTGCAATTCAATAACATGGGTGCAGTGGTAGAGGTGCCGCAGTAGTACATAGGCTCGAATCAGTTCGAGGCCACCCTCAGGCCTACCAAGCTTGCCATTCCTCCGGGGCCAGTGGATTGGTATCAGAAATCTGGGTAAGAGTTAGGACTGAATTGGTGAAGAGCGGTCAACTCAGGTCACTGCATAGACCAAGCACGCATTCAACCACCTCCACAACATCACGCTTAACACGAATGTGTAGGAGCATCCCGTCATAAGGTATTGATCAACTCCGAAGCTTACGTCTTACCTTGCATATGTTTGTGGTGTATTGTACCATGGTAATTCGCTCTCCATTCATATTATTCTTTTACTAACATAATCCGTGCTTACATAATTACCCAAGTTTGCGATAAACCATAGGACTACCGAACACGATACGACATAGGGTGGACCGGATAGTTTGAAAAACGCAACGACAGAAAAATCCAGCGAGGCAGATCTATGAAAATACATCGTAGCTGGCCTATCAAAACAACGCTGAGCTACGCAAGATGAGATAAGATGAGGTTTGACGTTGATCAATCCTTTGTGGCAGGATGCGACTACGCATTCGAGTTCAACGTGATATCGTGGAGGTGGTTGAATGCGAGTTTGGTCTACACATTGACTCGAGTGAACCACTTTTCACCAGGTCAAAGCTTGTTATCTCACCTTGATTCCTCTGGTACCAATTTATCGACCCCGGAGGGATGGGGTCTTCGTAGGCCCGAGAGTGGTCGCGGTTTAGAGGGTTTTCATGCTTATCGCCACGAATCATTTAAGGATTTATGACATTATTCAACAAATAAGTTGAATAGTAATAGTAATTGGATGTGATAGATCAGGAGAAGAAGCAGATCAGCGTTCCATGTCTACTTCAAATATATCCTTAGATATCGGTGGTTTATCTAATTTTGTCTTCATGATGCTTGCCATTCCACTGCAAGTAATTATCTCGCACATTTAAGTTTTCATAACGCTTGGAAGTTTGGAAGTTGGCGTCCCACAAAAGTTTTTCAACTAGGCCTATTGATTTAACTAAGCATTCTAATATGGTCGACCTGCTCATAAAGTGCAATCGCTTGCTCTTCATAGCCGTAGGGAAGCTTTTGTGTCTTATAGATGCAGTAATTGTCGAATGCGAACAGTAATAACTTGAAAGAGAATTATAAACTTCGACGTTATGTACAACAATATGGTCACGCAATTTCGCCAAAAGATTCTGAGCATAAAGAAATGATATGTTGACCTCAGCGCAAGCAATAGCGTTTAGACTCACAAAATTTTTCACTAAGCATTTTTAGTCTCAAACAATATTCATACATCTAATTGTACTAACTAATTATTTTAAAATTTGTTTTAGTATATGCGCTTTTCATGTCGTGGTGGGGCACGACTTATGACACAGAATGAGGATCGTTCGCCTTCCTCATGGTATTCCACTCGTTCTGACAAACATGGCCTTCAATGGGGAGATGCACCACCGTACAGCAGGATGTGCTCTTGTGCTATTAATGGTACCTGCCTACAAAACAGGTTTGAGTTTGAGTGTAAAATCGATTAGCTATTATGAAAACGTTATCTATAAAAGAAATTTACAACTAGCACCCCACTGATGACTTGTAGAATTCGATCGATTTGGGGGATAATAAAAGAATTGTTTTTATTCTGATGATGAATGTTTAGAATGTGCAACTGTGACTCCGGTGAAGATGCAACTGACGAAGGAGTAAATTCTTATATTCAGCTTCTACCAGTCACAGAACTTTTCCTAGGTGGTACGACAAAGTCGTCATCGATTGAAATAGAAATTGGACCGCTGATTTGCTATCGAAGAAGTAAGACAACATTGAGAGTTTGTTTTTCTTTTCGGGTTAGGAGAGAGATAGAGAGGGACAAAAAATTTTGCCTCAGATTAAATCAGTCGTATCATATTTGAAATTTATTCAAATGTTGATTGTTGTGTTAAATACTGTCATTTGTATTTGCATTTGTTTTAAGCTTAGTTTTCTGTTTTCTTTCTAGTTCACTAACAATTAATTTTAAGTCTCTTCCGAGCCAATCACATTTTCGGACAGAAATTCTCGTCTTAGCGGCGTTCGCGATTTTTCCATGAGAACTTTCGATCTTTGGTTACAAGCGAAATTTAGACATTCACATATGAGCTTGTTCTCTTGGGAAAGTATCGATTCTTTACACTGGTTTCATCTATACATTCAAGGTCAGTTAAGGTTAAGTACTTTTCTATGTGTTTCATTTTTCAAAAGATATTCATGAGAAAACTCACAGAGAAAAACACCACCTCTAGTAGTCGATCGATCTGTCAGCTCTTCACAGGTGTCCTTGCTGATATTGGCATTGTTATTGTCATGACACAGCTGAACTCATAAGCTAGAAAACTGTATTGCACACTGCAGTGAATGAAGATTAAGATAAGATAAGATAATTGTTGGTGTTGATCAATCCCTTGTGGCTTCATGCGCCAACGTATTCATGCTCAACGTGATATCGTGGAGGTGGTTGAATGTGTGCCTGGTTTATACAATGACTTGAGTTTACCACGCTTCACCAAGTTAGTGCCAGTTATCTTACCCAGATTCCTTTGGTACCAATTTACCGACCCCGAAGGAATGGCGGGCTTGATAGGCCTGTGGAGCTGCCGCAAACTGATTGGGCGGCGTTTCACTGCGGCACCTCCACCACTGAGCCACTGCGCCCCCGACTGAAGATTATTCATGATAATATCTTGGAAAAAGCTCATGCGATTTACAGTAGCGCATTATGTAGCATGGAGAGTATGTTCTTACTGAAACACTTAAATTGTCGTTTGTGTTCATGTGCAGTATGAATTTTACTACGTCAACTATTTTTTGTTCCTTCACAAGGTATTTAGGATTCATATAAGATTTGTTTGTTACTTCCTTACTTGCACAGGCCCTCTTTATGCCCAACGTGAGCTCAGAAATCATTCATCAGCTTCTTTTTCACGCAACTATCATGGTGGTGGTCTTCTACGTAAATAATGACGCCGGTGCGAGCATTCAATGATCCTCAAATCATTAATCGTTAAAGGTAAATGTGGCTGATTGGCTGTAAACGTTTTGTAGTGTCAGCTGAATTGTATTGTCCATGTTGACGTAGACGCGGTTGTGTTACTTAGTAAACTCTTTTGCGATAGAAGCGGTGCTATCACACAAAACATGACCTTTGATAGAACATTCTTGCCGTAAAGTTGTAGTTGGAGGGCGGATGGGGCAGTTATTAGAGGTGACACTGTTATATGCAGAACGAAATCAAGCTTGCGGATGTCCTATGAGCGCACTAAGCCCGCCATTTTTCCAGGGTCGGTAAATTAGTTCTAGAGAAATCTGGGAAAGATAACTAGCCCTGCCTTGGTGAAGAGTGGTCCACTGTATAGACTGTCGACTGTATAGACCAGGCTCGCATTCAGCCACTTCGACGATATCACGTTGAACACGAATGCGTAGGCGCATCCCGATACAACGGTTGATCAACATTAAAGGTTGTCTTATTTTTCCTTGTCCTTTGGCTTCTGTTTGCTTGCGATCCAGACCATATAACTGATACCGCTTTGAGAACTTGAGGTAACTGATATGCAACAATACATCATGAGTTACTACTATTAAGGTAGAACTTAAAAATTTATTCTCTATGTTATCATAAGACCGAAATACTGGGAGAAAAGTTTATAAAGAATCGTGTTCTAGCTAGTATTTTGTGGATTGCTATCAACTTGATTACAAAAAAAAAATGATTGAGATAATATAATCGGCCATCATTAGTAAAACCACTGAGTTTAATAGATGTTTATATTATGAATAATAATAGCTATTTAGTTTATCATAAAAAATCCATTTATCACTTAATCAGTTTTCAGTACTTTTCATCCATGTTTAAGTAGTAAACGAGACAGAAATTCCGTACTCTTCAGATGGGAAGCTGATCGGCGAAGTTGTAAATGGAGGTGAGACCGTACAAGTGATGACTGATCATACCTACAACGATGGACAATGGCATTCCATCTATTGGGAAGCTGATATGCATGGAATTCGACTTCGTGTAGATGGACGATCCAAAGAAACTACTTCTACCACACTCATACTTCCCAACGCACATCATTGGACGATTGGTGTGTAAAAAAAATATTGGAACAAACTTTTTTTCAATCGTCATAGTATTTCTATGCAATACTTTTTGATATTATATTATTTATGTTTTTATTTTCTACTAACTCTGATGGGTTCCAATGATGTTCTAATATCCGAAATGGTTATCACCTATCATAGTTGATAGAAAAAGAAAATACTATGACGATTATATCTAACTATCGAGTTATCCCGTAATCTCATCTGGATATAATGCCGATATATACTCTCTGGATCAAACCCGTTGACGGGCGAGCGTTGATAAGGTAGTCAGAAATAAGTGAAGCAGAGTGGTCACAAAACAGGGGCCTTGCTAGTGTTATCGCTAAGAGCACATTAGCCAGAGCACACAATAGCACATAAAATAGCTCAGTAGACTCGACATTTGTGAGTTCAGGTTTGAGTCCCAGCTGAGGTCGAAAGTTTTGCATTTAACAACTTAGCATTACGACGGATGTTCAGCTTCTTGAATTGCCTCTTGATTTGATGGAGTAAATTCAAATTAATTCAGTTCTCTCAAAAAGTAAATTAAATATTGATGAATATAGGTGTTTCTACCTCGGAGATATCTTTAACGTTATAATTATACTACATTGTGTTTTGCGTGTGGCTTAGTTTTTGCTATAATTTACAATGTAACACTTTTATTCGAATTTATTTTTATTCTTTCGGAATTTATTTCAATTTATTTGGAACAGTTGATTTAAAGTCTTGTGATACATCCTTTTCTATGATGCTTGTTCTGTTTTTTTTACGCGCTCTGCTGATTAAGGGTCCCGAACGGAACGTGGGTCATCAGGATTCGCTGGTGTTGTCCGAAATGTATATTTATGTGGAGAAGAACTAATGCTGAGTACAATTGCTAGAAAAGATTATAATAAAGGTAATTCTAATGAATTAATTTTGCAACTAATCGTAGTAACAAGATGGCAATAGGATTTGTGGCTCAGTTTCAATTTACATCCAACAATGTCCTGCAGTGGTACACGCATGCGTAAATCAGTGTATCCTGGTTCAAGTGCGCTCTAGGCAATCAAATCTTCAATACTAAAGGTTTCGGGGTGATGACATGGTGGTAATTTGAGCGTATAATCATCGCTGAGTTGGTTTAAACAAATAGTCATCTTAGATCATTGTATAGACCAAACTCGTTTCCACTCTCCCTCAAGCTTATCACAATAAGAGCAAAAGAGTCTCCACATAGAGATAAATTGCGCCTGTGCTTTATCTTCATTCCTACTCTATATTCAAATTTTTACATTGGGCTTAGTTCATCTTATTCTTATTCTATCATGTGAGTAAATTGACGAAACATTACATTTCTCTGTCCGTGAGTTTTAGTGAGTTCTTGAAACTCAGTATGCGTAATTTAGTATTTGTATAGTAGAAGTCCATTATACGTCAACAATGTGTGGATGTGATTATATATATTGTGGTACGTTGATTAGAAAAGTTTCTGTTGTTCGTGTTTCTCTCTGGGCACGAAATTTTTTTCTAAGAATTTCGATGCTGGTCAAACTATTTTTCTCTGCAGTCTCTAAATTTCCAGTCAGATCATGGCAAAAATAACTATCTTGGTAACAGATAATCAATGCAATCATTGAAAAGACTACATATTTATTTGATTACCTAAAAGATTCCTATGAATCCGTGTGCTGTATTATGCTCTGTTACAAATAAAGAGTAGTAAAAGTTGATAAGGCAAGTTTACTCTGATCTTTACTAATAAGTGATAAGCCACTAAGCTTTATCTCTAGCAAATTAACAAAGGAGTTCTGGAACGTAAGCCTGATCATCATGAATGTAACATGATGCCTGTAATATTCTTGGAAAATTATTACTTATTATCTCAAAAATGCTGGCAACCGTGACTGAACGTTCTAGTTCTCAAAAATATTGATTTTTCTTCATTTCAGGTGTACACATTGGTGATGAAGGCTATTGTCGTGAGGGTCTATGCAAGAATGGAGGTATATGTGTGGATAAATACGACAGCTATTCATGTGATTGTTCTTCAACGCCATTCGGAGGAAATGACTGCAATAAAGGTGGGTATACGAAGTGCGTGTGTTTTCAGGATAGCCAATAATACTATGGAAGCTCCTGTTCTCTTTTTTTGTGGATGAGTTTCCACGGTTCAAAGCAATGCATTTATTTCTACGAAGCTATTTATGCTTAGTAATTATGACTTGAATTTAGTCCTACTAAATAGAAATACAAAAGGTTGCATTTATGTGGTCTGTGAAGACACTAGTGCAGTACATGTGTGAATATTTCTCTAGAAGGCTAAATCTTACTTCTTAATCTCGATTAAGCAGCAGGTCTTGTTTTTTTAGAGTACAGTATGTTTGTTGCAAGTGGCTCATCACTGCAAATTCCGTGGCAGAACCCTGCTCATGCAAATACCTGTCATCGCATCGCTATACAGACAGCTGTTACTAATGTTTCAATCGTCAGATCAAAGGCACTATTTGCTGAATCTACATTTAATATGTCTATAAACACACAAGGTAAATAATGAAACTTCAGGGTGCTGATGATATTCGATAGGGTCTTTCTTTTTCCTCCTGAGAACTGTTTAAACGCCCTATAGCTAGCTATATAAGACAAAGATCTTAAGAAAGTGCGATATTCATTTATGTTAAAAGGAAAGTACTGTATGTACTGGAAAAGTACTAGCCACACAACCGTGCTTTAATGATCATTCCAGGTTATCTTATACTATCTGTGTACGACGGATTCTTCTTTAATCATAAAAATGTTGAAAATCGATGGAATATTAGCGACAACATCATGCATGACATAGCGTTTTGTGCATCAAATCATAGCTTCAATCTCACAGTAAGTATAAACCCTTCAATGTTGTACTTCAAATGTATAGTGGTTGAATAATAAGCCGAATTCGGAGAATGGCAAGGCAACTTCGCAGCAAATGAGACGAGATCGGCTACAAAAAACAGTAGACTCATAATCCAATTTTTCGGTTCAAATCTTCATCACTAATTCAGATTGATGGTGAGCCGTCAATACATTTTGAAGGAAACTGGACATTTTTCCAAAATTTCAACGTCTGGACGTTCTTGGACAAAAGTATGTGTTTAACTTGTGAAACAATGTTCTTTAATTACTAAAGAACAATTCACAGATTACATCGGCTGTGTATCCCGATTACACATTGGTTCATCTTTTCCGCTGAAAAATCCGAAAGCTGCGCGATTGAAATATTCTGGAAAAATCCGCTTTGGAAGCTGCTCAACGGGTATCATGTGAGTGAAAAAGAAAAACGTTTGAGGTTAATGCACTATTTCTTGTCACGTATCAGAGTACATTTCGAGCGATGCACTTGATATATAGTAGAAATAGTTTCACTAAACAGGAATAATATTTCACTTTTTTTGCCTATACGGTATTGTGTCCTTACGCTCCGTAACATTTCTTAGGTTTTTTTTTCACATAGCTCATTGGTAATACTGCTTTTCATTTCGTCACCTTCACATCTGTACGACACATCTAGAAACATATTTTCACTACATAAATAATTTCCTTGTATATGCTTTCTCTAAGAATTTTTTCCAGTGATTATCGTCAACCTACAACAAAAACACCCCATGACGGAACTATTCATATTTACGCCATTGAACATGCCAAGCATCATATCATCTCTGTGACTTGTAAGTCAATAATTCGATGTATTTACAAGAAAATTATGAGGACTTGCAAACGTAATAATTTAGCGCAACAGTTGTATAGCATCGCAAAATCACAGTGAGTAGACTGTGAGGCTAACAGTTCTTAATTTATCAGTGTCGAAAAGTATGCCCACTTTTATCACTCATTTTCAACGTCATTAAGTTTTCCGATTCATACAGTGGTAGCACATTTTAGTTTTATTCATATGACTTCGATAAGGTTCTCCTTCGCCAAATCGTTAGTGTACTAACGCGGAAATTTTCAGCAATCATCGGTCTGATTCTTGCCGGATTTCTGACCCTGCTCTTATCCATTCTCGT
Organism: Dictyocaulus viviparus; assembly: GCA_000816705.1. Taxonomy (NCBI): domain Eukaryota; kingdom Metazoa; phylum Nematoda; class Chromadorea; order Rhabditida; family Metastrongylidae; genus Dictyocaulus; species Dictyocaulus viviparus. The sequence continues at coordinate 48,892 of KN716376.1, forward strand.
GTGTTATATGAGATCTCGTCCGGAAGGCGTGTACAAAACGAATGAAGGTGAATATAGCCCTTCTAAGAGTGAAGAGCCATTGGTAAATGGAATGCCAGTTGGAGGAAAAGAATATTTCTGCTAGAATGCCAACATTCCTATCTTTTTAAATTAATAAGCATAGAACAGTGATATCCGGCGCCTATATCACCAAGAATCGAGAATTCACAATGTAGTGCTGCTCAGAAACCCTCTGTGATTTCTGATCTCGTCTTTCAGTTATATCTCGGGTTCAGGAAACCAAGTTCTCATCATTTTTATTATACTTCCAAGCATTAGTTCAAAGACGGGTACTGTATTAACAAAGTGCAATATCAATGTGCAATAAAATATTTCAAATAAAACAGTGGAAAACAGAATCAAGCAATCAATTACTCATATATAGAGTTGTTGCGTAGATCGTTATGTACATACTAGTTTACGATTGACATATGAAATTTCATCATATAGATGCAGATAAACTATTAAACGTAGTAAGGGATAAGCCTCACTGATGGGAGTTCTTTGGCTAGTTCCTCAGTTTTCAAAATCAATGGAGTTTCACAGTACAGAAACCTCTCCAATGCATGCATGCTTTTGAGAGCTGGTAGTATGCAGCTCACATCACTTAAATGACAAGCACCCATAGAAAGAAACTTGACGTTGCAAAGCGTGCTATTGGGAGCCAATCTGAAAAACTCGTGCATTTCACAATCATTACATATGCAAGTCTAAAGTTAATACATCGCTATGATCAAGAGATACTAGCCACGTTATCATACTACTTCTTTGTTAAATAATTTGGAGAAAAAAATATTACATGCATTTTTAGCCTGTACTACTTTCTAGATCAAGAAGTATAACCAATATATTTTACTTTGTATCTTTATTTTCACAACACCTTAGGAAAGACATAAATTACTCTGAATAATGTAAATGTAAACATGCTCGTTAACCAAACTCACTACGAACCTTTCCAAAGGATTTTCGTTTGCAATGAGATATTCAAGATTAGGCAGTAACAGATCCTGGAGATTTGATAATTGGTTCCCACTGACATCCAACGTTGTCACTAATCCAGCTAAGAGCTCTATGCCGTCCAGGCTCAAATTCATTCAATAATACAGTTGAACAACATTCACGAAATTGAATATATTTGTCAGCAGCAGATCACTCATAATTACTCTTAGATTGTAAGAAATCAAAAGTAAAACCAAGAAATTTGAACACATGCCTCTTCCGAAATTTGTAGCTCAGAAATAATTACAAGGTAATCGATTATGTAAATGATTATTGCCTTAAGAATTTCAACGCTCCTCATAATCTCGCCTGTGGAATAATTTCTACGTTCAATTTCTCAAAGAAATTTTCACGATATCAAACATTGAAGGCAGAATGCGAGTTGTACCTTGAAAGTTGTGCCTCTCTAATGGACAGTTGAGTTATCTTACCATCCATTAAATCCTCTAACAACATCCTCCCATTAGCTTTAGTTCTCAAAACATTATTCAGGATTTGTCGCGAAATCATCCTTTTATACAACTGAATGAAAACGATTTTTCTGCTAACAAGTTGTATTTCACTTATAACATACCTCCTTCCTGCTTACATCTAACTCTGACGCTAGCTTCTTGAGTATGGAAAGTATTTCCATGTGATGATTTATCGGATCGATTTCCAATAGGCACAATATATATGTATAATGTACCCACTAAAATTTAATTGAGAGTTATTTGAGTATCTATACCTCTCTGAGTTTTTCTTAGAAAAAAACTAGTGTGGACATACATAAAAACGGTAGATTAAATATAAAAATAGACAGCTTTTGGAAATCAAAAAGAAGAGAGTAACGTAAACGACAAAAGCGAAGCGTGGACCACGATACATTCTCTGCTTGGGTTTAAACAATATAATTCCCTTGACTCAGAAATAGAAGTTCTCGCAATCTTGCTCACCATGTTTTTAGGCTCCATCTCCATTAGTTGTATACAACTATCTTTGATGTTTTGAGCTACTACATTTGGGTTGTGATTAATAATGTTTGCATCAAATTCCTCCAGAAAAAGATCCTAAAATACAAAAAGTGTCAGAGCTCCTTAAATACGGAATATTTGCTACAAAAAAGAAAACAAATTGGTTAGACAACCTACTCTGTTTACATATGGTTGCTGAGATATGTCAACTATCTCACTTGTTTCAAGATCAGGCTGAACAGTGCACGGAATAGTTGATTTACATATCCAAATTCTAGCAGATTGTGGATCAGTACAAAGAGCAGAAATCTGGAGACATCTCACTGAACATTTACTGCTACCGCTGCGAATACCAAACTCAAAAACGAGTAACATACCCCCTTCCACGATGTTTCTTGAGATATCTTCACAAACTTCAACACAACATCAATTGTACACGCTTTTGACATCACTACGGTATTATTACCATTGTGAAATGACACAGTAAGCGGTATGGAATGCATAAATGAGTTTGGCTTGGCTGAAGTAACAAATTAGTCGAATTATAGCACTCTTTGAATAACAGAGCAGAGTGCTTTCGAAAAAAATCCATCGAAACAACAAACAAACACATGACTCACAAAACTTTTTTCGTGAATTCATCTCAATTAAAAATCGAGTGTACATCCACGCACTTTGGTCATCTGGATCAGTAAAGAACGCCGATGTTACTTTCTATAAATTTGTGCATCGTTATTAGAAAAATCAAGATATTCCGATCACTTAATAAGTTAATGAAATTAATTACAATGTTAGTGGAATAGATTACGAATAGGAAAAGAGCAATAGGACGAGATAGATTGACCTTCAGTTCTTCACGAATGACGACGTCATCAAATTGGAATCCCTTCTCATTGATTGCCTGAGCATATAAAACAGCTCTATAATGCCAAGCAGAATAATTTGAGAAATTTTGAGCAATGAGACGGTTGGAAAACCTAGAACATTTTCCATGATAAAAAAGCCATCTTAGTCTAGTGATATCCACCTAAGAAAGTGAAAATTAAGATCCGTCGTAAAAAATAAGCAGAGATAACTTACTCAAGTTCTTCAGAGAATCCGAGATGACCTAACCTCGAAACAATTCGACGATGATCCCAAGTATGGAAATTTCTTAAGATATTATACTATGCTAAACTTAACAAATATGGTTCAACTGTTCTACAAGAAACAGCAGAACTACGAAGAGAAACACCTGCAATCCAGTTTCAAGGCTTTATCGCAAAGAGCTAGTTCTCGCTTAATATCCGGATGCTTCTGCTGCTGCAATACCCAGCCTCGATGAAACCACGCCGAATATGATTTGGGATTTTCCTAGGAGTAAACTTGCAGCAAAAACTATTGAGTATCAATATGTGTAACAAAGTTGATTGTAGTAGCCATGAACCTCAAGACATAACGCTGTCAGAAATAATTCTGCTTCTAGAAGATTCTCAACTTGCCGACTGGAATTTTCATCGTGTAGCTTCGGTATTTCCTACAATTTCAAGATCAATCATAAACACAGAAACTACTAGAATACGACCTTTACCTAATACCAGAAAAGAATAAAGATGTAGTACAATCTCGTAAGATGATTCCATTTCGAAAGGCTTACCGAAGGTATAAACAGAGAAAAGGAAAAACGAATGCAAAATGCTGTTGACACGTCGCAATCGTGACGCAATTTTGAAACATCACATACCACCATTTTCTCACTGATCGCTTCCCTTCTGATATTCCAAAACGTATATACGTCAGGGTTTTTTTCCAAAAGTTTCTGCGTTAAGCTCAAGATTTCGTCATCCAACTCACCTAAAAATCAAAATTATCATTTTGATTTGGAACGATGAAAGATATTATTCTTGACTAATCTTAATTCAAAACACAACAATACCTTTGGCTCTTTTTGCAAAAATACGATCTCTAGTTGTACAAAACGTTTTCAACTTAATAGCTCGATCCTTTTCTCTAACTGCTTTCTCCTCATCAGTTGTAGGGACCTTTTTTACAAAATGCATCTCAAAAACGCAGTCACTGAAAATTTGAAAATCCGAAAATGAATATCGAATCTAGGAATAAAAGAAGGACACATACTGTTGGATTATCATTCGCATTCTTTCGATTTTTGAACAAAAGAAAACAAGAGCAAACACAATATCTTATTATGAAAAAACCAGCGAAACCCAAAATAAAAACAATACAACAGAAATGTTCACAGTTCACAAATATACGCTACACCTCACATTGGTCCACGAAAAAAACCAACACAATAATAAGAAACGATCAAATCTTTAGAAGAAATACAACCTATCACACAGCATTTTAAAATATCAAGTAGAAAATGATGATTCTCACAATGTATCTCCAACAAGATGACATGCATTCAAAATTCTTCTTATTCTCCCAATACACGTTCTATTAGTATTTACATATCTGTGAACGTATCTAACATTTAACAGCTATCATCTCTTTTTATACGACTCCAAAACAGCAGGTTAAATCAATTGTGAATTTGAGATGGCACTGGTAACACTTTATAGCCTTCATGAATGACAGCATGATTCTCACCAACGGTAATCTCTTCGACTCGACCCACTATCCAGGCAGGGTAACCATCGAGGGATTGCAAATCACGCATAAATCCCTATAATTTTTGCAAATAAGCATTCACTCGTTAGATAAACAAACAAGGTAGCCTGGTGAAGACAATGAGCAAGAAAATGAATAAAAAGACGAACGTACTTGGACACTTCTTTCATCGAGCGCTACAAGCAAGCCACCACTTGTTTCTGCCGATGTGCCATCAAACAAATTGAAACCATTGCCGTTCGGCATTTTCCGCGCAACTTCATCCATGTATTCTACCACAGGCAGAGTATCAATGACAAATCGAACGTTTGCTTTTTGCGCTCGACAGAGGTTATCTGCATGACCTGAAAGGAAAAAAAATATTCGTTAGATTTCAGTACGTACATATAGGTCGTTTTTAAACGAAGAACGATTACAAATTGACAGCAGCTGAACTTTTCCCGGTACAAGTGTTTACATACATACAATAACGTGAGATTATATGATTTCCGAGATATGCAGTTAATTATATGAACTGAGCAAAATGAGAAGCGAAAATCATTTTATCGCTAATAATGCTGAGTTAACCGTAAAACTTATGACCTCATGTGAATAAAAAAATACTACGAGGGAAGATCATCCTGTTAGAACATTTAAAAGAACCAATACAAAGGAAAAAATAAATCCTAACTATTTTCAGATTGAAAGTCTTCCAACAATTATGCTCTATGTTTCTTCTACTCACAACCAAGTTTCATATACAGCTATAACATAACAACAGACAATAAACGGAATCCTAAAGCACGAACTGCTCAGTATTCGACAGAAACTCAGTAGATTACAAGGCATTGAACATTGTTGATGAAGGGAAAATAGATTAGTATAGTCAAGACACCGACTAAACGCACTACAACTTCAAGACCATTGAGATCAGCTACGTGAGGGATACACTAAGTTTCTCATCCTATAATTAGTACTCAAATTCAAAACATGGGAACACAAAGATTGCACGATCAGTTCCTAATGAAATTCTTTCTTTAAGAGGTAAATAAAATATTGTTGAGAAAACATCAGAGATGAGAAGCCTACTCAAAAGCAGTAGAAGCTGCAAATTACTAAACTACGTAACAAGTACCCCAACAGCAGCATACTTATTCAATTTCCTATTCTACTAATGTCTATTTCTCTGAAACATCATATGAAAGTCAAGTCATGTGAAAATATTCAAAACCTAACCTACTACTTGAAGAGTTTCAGCTTCGACTACAACATCCAGAAAGTAGAATTTTATGGTGGCGTAAATATATGAAAACTGAACTTTTCAAAAAGATTTTAAGTCTATGTTTAGATTTCTGAAAAGAAACCTCATAGATATATATTGCAACGCGACTGCTCTTTTAAATCATTACATTCGCACCCAATATACAAAAAACCGCATAGTAACTAAAAACACTGTTAGCAAGTGAACTAACCAAGAAGTCCAAACCCAGTTACATCAGTAGAAGCATGTGCATGGTATTTGTGAAGCAGTTTAGCAGCGTTTCTGAAAAGAATTGAAAATTTTAATTGGAAAAATTAAAGATTTTTATTTTCAGCAAACAACAAAAAACAGGTTTAAAAAAGAAGTCGAGAGATTGTTCCCACAGTTCATTAAAGTTACTAACATTTAGTTATAGTCTAATTTAGCTACAGTTTTATAAACAATAACTTTTTGATAGCTTCTATGTATATAGCAGCACATTCAAAAGTACTTAACTAATCTTTCCTATTAAGGCTTGAAGAAAACGACGATAATAATGTAGTAGAATTTATAAACTGATAGAGCCAAGCAGTAATATATAAATAAACCTAGCCCAGAAACAAATAATGAACTGCTTCTACTCCTAATATTAATATAAAAGCTTCAAATAAACAATATACTACTACCACGGTTCATATTTCGTTTATTTTCTGAATTCTTGTTCGTGTCCTTGTTTTCGTTAGCTAGATATTTCTTCTGTGGTTTGGTATCCAAATAATTCCAATTACGTAATAAATAGTAGAAATATAAACATATAAATAAAGAGTAGTGGAGGTAAAATATTACTCTTGAAAATGCTTGGAAATAAAAAAGTTGTTTGTGTTGACAATGAGCCATGATAAAAATATATATTAAAGCATATGGAATACCACATCTTCACCTACAGGTTTAATCTAGTCATTTGTTCAGTAACTTGCTGAAAAGCTCGCACAATTTTACATGCATCTAAACCAAGCTCTTCCACTTTTGCATTATTTTTCTTCAGCCATTCGTAACAATTTACCGCGACCTTAATACTGATTATACATTAATATAAAAACATATAAAGAAATAGTATCAACCTGTCCACCAATTGGTTTTGTCAATACAAGAATATCTCCATGCTTTGCTTGATCCACTTTAATTATTTCATTATGAGAAACAACGCTGCTCGCAACACCACCAAGAAGAAGCCAGGGGCAGCGAACAGTCTGTCCACCGCGTACTTTTGTTCCTGCCGAATCAGCAGCATCCTGAACGATGCATCGCTTTCTACCATACAAATAAAGAATGTTGCAAAAAACTCGTGGCTATACTTTTACTTGCTTGGAAACGACTTTTCTCATTTTATGTTTCATATCTGGATGGAGGACGCATAGAGCAACTCCATCACTGCAGTGAATTAAATGTTGAATAGAGAAGATTTGAAAACGAGTCACAGTAGACATATAAACCTAGTTTTCTTTCGAAAGAATGGTGTAGGCTCTATAGAAAAATCATTCAAAATCAGAAATTTCAATATTTTAACACCCAGTAAATTACAAACAGCGTGTTTTTTTGAATAATTAAAAAGAATACTTGTGATGGAATGACTGATAGCATACAGAGAATCAAATATTTACCACAAACTGTAGTTTACTGCGCCTAAAACCCGTGTGACACTTCAACCATACCCCTTCCTCAAGTGAAAGCTTGTTTGTGTTTTTCATGCCAAAAAAAATTACGTTCAATGCACCCGTAGGCTATGCTGGTTCCACTGTTTCGATACTTAATGATGAATATGGCCATTTTGGAAAGATTTTAAGATTTATTGCAGAAACTGCACAGTAAACTATCCTGAGCAGTATGAAAGTAATGAAATTGAAACTGAAGTTCAAGCGTAGTTTCAAAACCTTTGATTACATTTAATTACAACTTAATTACATAAAAATCATACTATGATTCAAATTTGTACAACAAAACAGAAAACGATAAATCGTCTTATGGAAGATTTTAGGAAAACCACTGAAATCGTGATAAGAAAACTATAACTGTTTTAGAACAAAAACTGATTTTTTAAAACGGTAAAAAAGAAAATCATTACTAAAACACACCTTGAATCCCTTTATGAACATTGAGACAATAATATCACGTTCATGCTCGTTCAGATCGACGGCAACTCCAAGGAGCATTAGCATATTATCACAGTTTATGACACCCATTGCATACAAATCACTCAAAACATTTGCACATGTGACACGTCCCTGAACTTGTATGCATAATACCACAATAGAAATTAATGTAATTTTTCTCATCACAGAATCCTGAAATTTTCTTGAAATTCACAAAGAGCCTAAGGAAAATTACACTCACCATTAAGTACGGGTCGTCGACCAAAGGGTAGAAGAAATCCGTGGTTTGAACAAGGTACAATCCATTGTGTCGAAGTGGTACCACGCAACTATCGAGCCCAATACCTCAAACAAGTTCTAAGTTGCTTCAAACACCAGCTGGTCTCAGATTTTAAGACGAAATCACAGAAGAACCTCACCGATTTCCTCTGCGTTATTACTATCATAACATTCGAAACCTTTTAGGAGTTCGAGCAAGACCTAAAAGAAAATTTTGGAATGGAACATACAAATTATGTTCGTAAAAATCCAAAGATGCGCAGAACTTGCCGCTCTTGGAACTTTGCAACCACAACCTTTCATTCCAGTCAACTTTGTTAACACAAAGTCGTCGGACAGACCGTTCTTTGAAGGATTGAATCCAGCCACAATTTTCTCAATCCGCTCAGCATCCGTATCCATTTAGTAGGTACTTCACATGGAATATAGTTAATAATGAATTGGAAATACTACTATATTTACCTATTTTTCTACACCGATGTTTAGCTATTAGTTAATGAGGGTACCTCTGTCGACTACAATAGAAAAACGTAGTACCGAGAAAAAACAATTAGAGAGAAGTTTATGATATAGTAAATGACTTTGCACGGAGAATAACGAAATAAAAAGAAACTGTAGCAGAAATTGGTATCTGAAGGCTAAAAATTAGTCCAAATTAGAACTTGAGACTTCTTTTGTGGGAAACTCGGTAACTTTAGAACATACTAATATATAGCGCTCATATAGGGAAGAATATTAAGTAGAACTTTGACGAAAACAGTGGTCCAGTTGTGAGGAATAATAACAATAATAATAATTCAACTATCCAATTTAATAATGCTACAAAAAAAACTACACACATAGAATTATTTATATCAATGTTCTATGAAATGTTTTACAGTGTTGAGATACTTTGCCATAGCCAAATTGTATCTAGTTAGGTATATGAGGTTAAAAGAAATTTACAACCACGCAAAATAAATAATAACTCAGGTCATTGAGTGCAATAACTTTATCAAAGACCGTTTAGCAAATATTTTTAAAATCACACTACACAAAACTGATTAGAATAAAAATCGGTAGAATATGGAAATCACCTTTAACAACGTAGCGTTGTGTCAATCGTATCAAGTGGAAAGTAATATTATCTTAAGCCGTGTACAATTTTCCATTTTCTTTGTAAAATATTTTGTCTGTACCAAACGTACTACGGCTTAAATTTCAAACACCAAAGAAAGAGATCAAATGATCTTAACCTTAACTCGGTTTAAATGTCGTTACTAAGATTGTCGTTGATTTGTACCGTTGATACATAGCGCGCTACGATCGAAGTGAAATGAAATTGCATTATCACACATTTTATTCCAAATAGAATGGGTCTTCTAAATTATGAAAGCCAAGAATTGAGTTCTTTCCATTAGCCTCGTTTGTCGTAGTGTTTTCCAATTGTCGCAACATCGTCGGTTATTCTCGAAATCTATTGTTTTCAAAAATCCATATCTATGAAGACATTCTTAATGTGTATGGGTATTTGTACAGATATGTTGTCGTAGATGGTAGAATCACATGTGCAGGCGTTGGAGCATACACCAAAACACAAGATATGTAACGAAGTCAGGAGCTATCCATGAAAAGCATGAGGGAATCTACGATAAACGTTTGTATGGCAAATGGGCGAACTCTCCGAGGTGTTGCCTCTCCGTTTTCCGGTGTTGGTGCTACAATTCTGATACAGATTTCATAATACCGAAATCATTTTACTAAACTAGGACACTTACAAATTTGATTGCTTCATCCTAGAAATCAATGCTCTAGCAACTTCATACAATGAATTACCTGTACGGAGCTATTTAAGAGCATAAATATAATAAGGATATAAATATACATATGACAACTATTCTTCGTTGTACAGATATTATAGACATAACAATTGCTTCCAAAAGTAAACCTATCGATAATTCTGGTTAAATAAAGTCGCATAACAGACTAATCATGGCGACGATCTATGGGATACTAAGACTATGGGTTGGTTGGTAGTAAAATACGATAGCCAAACGTGCATAATATATGAGCCAGCATAATATAGCCACATAATAATGAGCCAGAACTTGCACATTGAGTTTCACCAGCTACGACTATTTGAGCCGAAGGACCCACGGCTACTATTTGAGCCGAGAGCTTTACAGCAATTTGTTGATGATTAACGGTAACACTTCGGCTTTTTTGTCTTATTCAGAGCCATGGTCATGCAGAACGGAAATCCATCACAGTTATTCGTATCGAGCGATTTTGATTTCTTTCTGCTTATCTATAGTCAAGTGAGGAACAGATCGAACGAGATATTCTTGCTCGACCATATTCTTTAATGCACAGTATTAAAAAAGTTGGTTTCATATGAAATATAATAATCATAGAGAGTGAAATGATTCTTGATTCGCAGTAGCAAATAATTGATCTACTATCAACTGATTTGTTATTGAACAATGCTACAGATCTGTTGAATAAGCCTTATGAGCCTTATAAGTAGATATAAAGGGAGGTAATCTAATAATTTGTTCAGTTTTCCTACATGCAGTGGATATGGAAATGATTTAAAAATCATCAAAAGGCAGGCAAACATCTATTTAAAGCTGTAAAGTGCGAAAAACTTGTACACATATAGGAATGGAATATAATTGTAGGTGTATGCAAATGTATCAGTAAAAGAAACTCAATAGGCGTTCTATAGAAACTATTCCCATGAAAAGTACATATCCTACCCAGTACTGTAGTCCTTTAACACCATCCAAATATCTTGTAGCATTTCAATCGTAACCATCTCACATTCAAATGTTATGCTATATTCAAAATAGCTGCAAGATATACCAGATATCGGGTCATGGGAAGGCAGAAGCGTGTCGCCCCACTTATGTCAGCTGGATCGGGTTCAGTGCATCAGGCTCATATGCTCATATGCTCATCATATCACCAGCATTTTCTTTTCACATTACTCTTGCTATATCGTATATAGCTTGACTGTTAGTGTTCGAGTTCGTTATAAAGTTACTAATGTTATTACGTTACTGTTTGTGTGTTATTGTTGTTGTTACTAATAAATGTTTATTACCCAAGTTTAAAGTCCCCTACTGCAAATGATGAAATCCAAAAGATCCGCGTCTCATCATTTAAAGCGTGCATTAATGATAAGAGCCATTGAGCCACTGGCGAGATCAATACACATTCCTTAGGTTAAATAATGCCCTTATAACGTAGTATTAGAAATTAGGAGTGATGCTGTTCACTTTAGTTTGGAAGATGTAAAGAAATGCAAGTTGAAGAACTCATGAAAAAGATTGCAATGTGATCCAAGACGTAGCTAGGTTGAAGTACTAGTTAAAGTCACACTCTAATAGTACTAATGCTACTCGAATAAATTAAAAATCACGGCCCTCGGATCATCATGGAGATTTCTATTCGATTAACTAGGATTTGAGTGCGAACACCTCATGTCTAATACACTGTGCTTGATATAATAATGAACACAAGTTCGTCTCTTCGAGTTCGTCTCTCCGTGATGTGCGGATTTTTTATCTTGCCTTATAGTAGTTGAGCAAATGATGAGTACTAGTGATGTATACGAAGACTAGCACTGCATCGAGTTAACTAGCGAGAAATTCTCTGGCAATGTGATTGCAAAGAAGGTATACACTCTGTCGGAATGTACTGAAAGCCAGAGCAAATGGGGAAATAAGGAATTGAGATCAAGAACAAATAGGAAAAAAGGATTTTGGAGAACATTAGGAAGGAATGAACGCTGGAAACAACACCGATGCGCTATGCGCCCCAAACCCAATATCATTCGATTACACCCCAATGGTTATTCTTAATAGAGAAAAAATTTGTAAAAATATTCACCGGGGGCGCAGTGCTTTAGTGGTGGGGGTGGCGCAGTGACACGACGGCCTGAATCAGTTTAGTGGCCTCCGCACAAGCCTACCAAACCCGCCATCTCTCCGGGGTTGGTCAAATGATACCGGAGAAACTTCGGTGAAATAACCAGCACTGATTTGGTGATGAGTGGTCAACTCTAATACTGGATAGATCGAGTTCGCATTCAACTACCTCAACGATATCACGTTGAACACGAACGCGTTGACACATCTCGCCAGAAGGGATTGATCAACGCGAAATTTCAGATTGTGTAGTAGATTATTACATTTATAGTGGATAATTCGTTATATATTGAAGTATGAAGTCAATTATTTCGTCACTTCTGTTATTGAATACACGCATGATGCTGAGGATCGTATTAGAGGAAATGTGAAAATTGCTGTTTACCTTCATTGCTGTCCTAAAAACTACAGCTTTTTATCATCTATCAGTCTACTCATTTGTTTTGGCTTTCGTTACTTAATTTTTGATGCACAATTCTAAGCTTTTTCAAAAAATTGCTTACATCCTTCCACTCACACTTTTTTCATTTCGATATGTTTATTGTCTGTGAGCGGAATTTAGATCTTTGATCTTTAAACGTATATTATTTATCTCACATAGTTTACAATCACGATTGAAATTCATTGTATTGTGATTTATCATTCTTTTACTTCATTTGATTGTAAGCCGTCGTATGGTTAGGCTTCTACTGTCCGTTTGAATCATCGCATCCATATCCATTATTTAGCTTCCTTATGGAAAGTGAGTAGTGTTGCTTATGTATATATTATTCATATACATATGTATATAA
>KN716376.1:92582-111831 GCA_000816705.1 Dictyocaulus viviparus
TCGGTTACCACAATATAATAATTAATAATAATAATTAATAAATAATAATAATATATATATATATGCATTGGTATATACAAAATCGTCCTTGCACTGACAAGAGGTGATTCATAATAGTGGTAATTATATTTTATAACGAATTGCCTTATTCCAGAAACGTACAAAACTTTCCGTTAGGCCATATAAGTAAGAAGAACAACATGGCACACATTTCAAGAAGTCAACAAACACTCATCTACTTAACTAAACGCGTACCCTTATAGTCCAGTAGTCATGTGAACGCTCTGATATTTAGCAGAAAAAGTTTTCCCAAAATGCTCAACTCAGATCCTCAGGAAGTATATCATCTTCTCGATCCAGAGGAATATACATCGGTAGTGAAATAAAGATGGTCGTATAACAGGAAGAGCAAAAGACCAATGGAGAAAAAAAACTGATGGATTCTAAGGAAGTGCAAGTGTTTCCTCAGAAAACTGAGTAGGCGATTGCTGCTCTTGTTCGTGAATAAAATTAACCACACTTTCGTATATGGATGCGCATTGATTATTCTTAATGCGACAGAATAAAACGACTAGGAATAATAATGTAACACGTGCCATCAGTGAAGATTGGCTATTGAAGCATCCATATAAGTATATCATTGTTGGGAACCACTATTATTAGTCTTGATCGTTTCAGCTAATTTTAAAGTACGTAGTGAAATGTTCGTTGCTTACAAACAGGCAGTTGGGGGGATTATCTATGACTTGTTGATATGCCTCAGTGTGGTACCATATGCATCATGGTGTGGAAAATGTAGTCTTCAAGCAAATTTGACCTCAATATTGAATAATTGAACCTTTATTAAAGAAATACATCGGAAATAATACGTGAAGACTAATAGAATGGTAATACTGATTAGTAAGACTGAAAGGGGCGGCGTGGCGCAGCGTAGTGCTAAGTGACACCGTAATGGATACGAATGCTTGAACGCCGTATACGCAGATTCAAGTCCGGACATAAACCAAATCTTTCACCATAGGAAGCGGACTGCTTTTTTCAACCAATGTCTTGACAACTTCCAACTCCACAATAGCAACACCACAAATGGATGGCGAACTATACTAAAGAAAAATATTACTCCAATGCTTATCCTTATCTTAAGGTGACTCAATAGTTGACAGAAGTTTGCTTCATTTTACCTACAAAATTCCTAACGGTGAGTTGTTGTTTAGTATTTTTAAGTGAGGAAAAGGTGCGTGTGCCATTTTGTTCGGATTGTACATATACCATTGGTTTATCAAGAGTGTTATTCGTTTAGATGCAAGACGACTACTTTGCAACTCCTGCTGAGGCAAAAAAGTGCGGATTTGTTAGATTCTTTTGCTATTTGAGAGTATTTTTAAGGATTTGAGAATAAGTGTTACATTACCGTTCTATCTGGTTATATCTTCATAGTAGTTTACTAACAGCCGTGAATTGTCTTGTTTCAGCAAAGGAACAGGAAATGCAGGTAATCCTGCACGTAAGTTAGAGAGAAAGTCAAGATTAGACAGTGATGTGGTCTAAGTTACAAACCTAATTTTCGAAAGAAATTCCTTTTTCTTTTGAAGCAACACCGGGCAATAAGCAAAAGGGTACTGACCGTGGCAAACCTACCAAGAATTCAGCCAAAAAGGTTTGCTCCTTTTAATTGAAAAACATACATACCTAGTTTATTCAACATACAAATTCACTGCAAAACGGTGTTTCATGAAATACTCAACAAAAAAAAATAGCGACTTTAAAGTGATTAAATCAACGACTGTTTTATATTCAAATCGCACTACAACTCACTCTATGAGTTGCCGCAAAATAAGGACCTATGTAGTACATCCACTAGCACACAACCCATATGAGCTGCAACATGCGAACTCAAATCCCACTTGATGATCCGAATTTTGCGACTAACTCCGAAGCTGTTGAGACTCATCTGTTGTTTGTATTTCTGATTTGAACTTTATTCAGATATTCATTTCAGGGAACGAATGACACTCTACTTTGTGTTTACCACATAATACTGACATTTTTGGTAATCTCTGCCTTGACCACTACTATTACCTTACTACATTACCTAGAAGCCATTCAGTTCATTCCTGCTTTGAACACACAGCTATGTAATTAACAAATGTAAAACCTTACTAAAGCGACAGTAAATGTAGGCATTGTTTGTCATTCGAAAGTGCTTTAACACCATAAATATTACACCTTTTGATTTTAATGATTTTCTTAATGAATGAAAAAAAAGGTTTGTTAAGAGAACCTCAGCGGTGATAATCAGCCAGTCAAATAATGTTGCTTTGAATTTCCAATAATTGGAAACATTCTTAACATAAACGTTAATTGTCTCATGAATGTTTAATTACGACAGTAACTCACCACAGAATATCATTATATGCTTTTTAACGTTGTACCAAACGACACACAGCAGCTGAACAGATGAATAATGAGAAAAATTGTAATCTACAAAAAAAAAAGACTGGGTCTTCCTATTTTACCTTATTAGCATGGGAGTCATAAGGAGTAACAGTGATAATAATGAGTAAAACGAGTATAAGGAGGGAAGAGTAAGAGTGGTAATGAGATATTATGAGCATTAATGTTGATCAATCACTTGTGTGGCGGATGTGACTACGTATAAATAATCAATGTGAATAAAAATATAGAATCGGTGTCAATCTCAGCTCAAATGAGCAGTACCATAAAAGCCCTTTGCTTTTGTTTAAAATAAGATATGGCTAATAACAATCGAAAGCAAAATGTCATTTCGTGAAACACTCCAGTAAGATAATCCAAGTCCATTATCAATGATGGTATGAGAGTTTGGATATACCAAACGGATAATAATTATATAAAGAAGATCTAAAAATAGACATTTTTGATCACGATGAACATGGAATTTATTTCATTCACTGCAGTTGCAAACACGGTTTGTCTTTCTAGCCAAAAATAGTAACGGATTTTCGCATTCTCTTAGTTCTATTTACTAAGAAGATTTTGAACAAAAAATAAAAAGACTGCAACTGATTTTTTAATGTGCTTAACACTATACCTGCGATCCTGTAACAACCTTACGCTCAGATCCATCCTGATATCTGTGGCTCTTAGAACACTTCACCTCTCTTATCAGATCTTCTGAATATAACGTTTAAAGGCATCGCACAAAATTAGCTACAGTTGACATTTGTTATACATAATTAAAACTGTCATATCTTTTCGAAGCAATATGTTCTGCTAGTAGTAGTAGTCTTAATCTGATAATAGTATGAAGAATTATGCCTGAGGAAATTCTCTTCACAACATCAAAAAATTGAATAACTGCGCGGGTGAGGTGAAAACTCATGTCCAACAAATAAGCAAATACTTATATACCAAATAGACACGATATTTCGTTGTGATCATGTGGAATACTCTATGAATAATGCCGACGGACGATGATTTTCCAACTAAAAACTTGCTGGAGACATTAACTTTCATGTCCTACAGTGCTTAATAGAAATACTGCGGTAATATCGATTTCAGTACTTCCAGCTACGTATGTTTCATGTTATGTATGTATGTCATGTTATGTTATGTTATGTGTTATGTATGTCCAGCTATGTTGTTGTTTGTTTTTGCACAGAAGAGTAAATACTAACTGGCATTAATATTTGTTTTCCAACAACTAGATGAGATGCACGAATTTATGACGTCTTCAGATTGTTGCCGTCAGCAGTTGTTGGTCACTGAGTATAAGAATGATAATCGCCATCTTTTGGTTGAATTCCTATCAACAACATTGTAGTGGATCTTAGTGCATCCTTGTTTCTAGCCAAGTTTTCGTACTAATGCATTGAATTATGTTAGCAGACTATGAAAGGTCTGATAATATCAAGCATCCTTTCTATCACGATGAGGAGAAATCAGTATGCATTGGCGACATTCACATTTGATCCTGATTGGTGCATTCTCCATAATACCGTGGCGATATTTTATTACTGTTATTATATCAATATTCTTCATATCGAATGCTCTATACATTAACTTGAGTTCACCAAAATGTTATGAAATCACTGAATTCATAAGCCGGACTTTGTTGGCAGCGGAACTAACGGAATTCTGGGTTACAGATGACTTTCGTCACCTCAGAGCAAACCCGAATCTTGCTGCATTAATTTGAGCTCGAGTGCCATTGCATCGCGATTTCAATCATTATAATAATGTAGAGTAAGAATAAAGGAAACAATAAATAATATTTAAACATTGAAGTGACGTGGAAAATGAATACTACCCTGTTGTGTTTGAAGAAAAAATTTTTCGTCCCTGGACGAGTTTTCATGGTTTTTCTAGACCACCAAAAATGTCGCGAATGTTAGCTGTGCGGATTTTTCCATCTTTTTAATTTTTTAAATTAGTGCGTTTCGAGATAATTTGTGGAAGATATGGTCAACTAAAATGCTTGCTATTATTAGTGGTAGAATTGTTATTTTGTGCGTACAACATGCCAATTATATAAGTTTTTTTTTAAATTGTCTCGTGTCATATATATATTTTCTAATTATAGGGTGAAAATATTTTTGTGGCAGAAGGATGAACAATGCTGATAGTCAAACATTAGAAATTGAGATCAAAGCAATGGGTGATGAAATCAGAACACTGAAGACAGAAAAAGCTGATCCTGCATTGGTGTGTTAGAGCTTTCGAGAACTTGTTCGACGTTTCTCTGCAATGTATTCATGATTTTTTACTTGGATGCTCGAAGTAAAGATATGAGAGCGGTTTTTTTATTCTGAAATTTCAATGCTGTCCTGGTCTTTATTGCAACTCATTGTGGGTTATCGGCTATATCTGGATGACAAGGTTACATGGAATATGTTCATTATTTGCAAGGGCGCATTTATTACTTTGTCATATCGTCGCGAATTGAAATTTATAATTAGGCATTCTATTGAGGCAATTTTCGGAAATGATCTCTACTCGTTTTCTGTGGAAACGCTTCTATTGTAATGCCGCTGTGAAGAAATCTGTCATATTCACACATCGCAGTGGCAGAAGGGTGCGCAAACCTTCTGTCGATTTTTTAGTTTTCAATCATTTAGGCTAAAAATGCTTGATGTATGATTCATTATTATCTAGTTACAACTTCTTTAGATAAAAGAAAAAATTGCTGCTATGCTAGAGAAAAAGAAACTACTTGGTGATCAGTTTGATCAAGGGAAATTCGTTCTAAAAACAGCGAAAGGTAGGATTAGCATAAATGGTTCCAGCTTGTATTCCTTTTTGATTATAGTGTTTTAGGAACAAGAGATTATGGACCAAAATCAATGGTTGTGCGAGAATCTGTGTTAAAAGTTGTTACCGATACGTTCAAAAGACATGGCGCTGAAACAATTGATACTCCTGTATTTGAACTCCGAGATGTATGTGTGAGGATGAGTACACTCTATCTGTAGCATTCACTTCTTCTATTCCTAGGTGCTGATGGGTAAATATGGTGAGGAAGGGGGTAAGCTTGTTTACGATCTTCAAGATCAGGGAGGCGAACTGCTGTCGTTGCGATATGACCTAACGGTATTCATTTCATTTTCATGAATTTAATTTTAATCATGATTATAAAAGTCTCCGTTTGATGCACTTAAGGTAAATCGTAGGACTCATCTACTTAAATTGTTACATTCGTGAATATGTTTTCACCAGAGAGGTTATTCTACAATGCTTTTTTATATTTTAAATTCTTTATTATTCTAGGTACCGTTTGCTCGATATCTAGCTATGAACAAGATATCAAACATAAAGAGGTACCATATTGCTAAAGTATACCGTAGAGACCAACCTGTCATGACAAGAGGGCGTTACAGAGAGTTTTACCAGTGTGTGAGAATTATAGCAAAATTTTATTTGACAGTGCTGCTAAATTATCCTTAGACTTTTTAGATGACATGTTATTACAAATTATAGGATTTTGATATAGCAGGCCAATATGATCCCATGGTACCTGAAGCAGAGTGCTTAAAAATTATAGATGAAGTGCTCACCAATCTAGATGTTGGTGAGTACCATATTAAGGTTTGTTCTAAAATACTTAATTTTTCCCAGCAGTCATTTATTGCTTAACATAATGATTAACACAATTTCAGCTTAATCACCGTTCCATTCTCGAGGCAATGTTTGCAGTATGCGGAGCAGAGAAGCAGCAATTCAAAGCAGTTTGTTCCTCAATCGATAAACTCGATAAACAACCATGGAGTGAGGTATTTTTCTCTGTGCTTAATTGATTGAGAGGTCTATAAGCTGATGTTTATGTGTTCTTAGGTAGAGGATGAACTTATCAAAGAGAAAGGTTTGACGAAGGACAACACTTCCAAGCTAGGGCAATACGTAGCGCTTCGAGGTTGCTTTTGAAGTTACATTTTTAATGTTACACTATACATTAGTAATTTTTCAGAGTTGAATCCTTCGTTAGATAGCACTCAGCTTTTGGATAAAATAATAGAATCAGAAGAGCTATCCAGAAATTTGCAGCTCAAACGAGGTGTAGAAGACTTGAAGGTGGGACTCATCTGTCATCTTTAGCCTATAATTATTTCCTATTGGAATTATGCTGCCATTAAATAGATAATAAGAGTTAATTTTTGACGTTGATCAATCGATACCTTGTGGCTTGATGCACCAACGTGTCCGTGTTCAACGGGATATCGTGAAAGTGGTCGAATTACTGGCTTAGTGTATACAGTGACTTGAGTTGACCATTCTTCACCAAGTTATTGCTTTATATCTTACCCAGGGAGCTCTGGTACGAATTTACGGACCCCGGAGTTATGCGGGCTTGGTAGGCGTGGGGTGCGGCCGCAAACTGATTTACACCGGCGTTTCTCTACGGCATCTCCACCACTGCGCCACCTGCACCGTCATACACATCATCATAATGGAGAATAGATATATTCAGATCTTGCTACACTATTGCTGTTTGTTGGGTATTCGATCAGTCTACTTCGATCCATCATTAGCGAGGGGATTGGACTATTATACTGGAGTGATTTATGAAGCAGTAGTTCCAAGTTGTTGTAAATGTAGTTCATTTCATATCAATTTTCACGTAAGTATTTCTGTAATTTCAGAGGCTTTAGAAAATATCGATCTTGATGGAGATGAAGGAGATTTGAAAGGTCAGCCGATAGGTGTAGGATCGGTTGCTGCAGGAGGAAGGTATAGAATGTCTTTTGATTGCTGCATTATAAATTAGATTACTTAGCTGATTTATTGCTTGGTGCATTCAAAGCTGGACGTTATGCATTATAGGTATGATGAGTTAGTTGGAAGTTTTATGGAGCCGTCAAATTCCAAAGCAAAGAAACGTCAAGATGTACCATGTGTTGGTGTGTCATTTGGAATCGAGCGATTATTTGCTATTATAGATGCAAAGATCCAGGTGCAAAGATTGTTTCGCTCCAGATTTTACTCTAATGTCGCTTTTTGTGTGTTGTTAAGGCTGAGAAAAGACAAGTTCGTACTACAGAAACAGAAATATTTGTTGCGTCTGCACAGAAAAATCTTTTGGAAGAGCGTATAAAACTTTGTGGTATGTTGTGGAATGAAGGATTCAAGGTAAGTGTATTTAATAGATACGTTTCTAATTCAGTTTCATTAAAATGGTGTGATTTAGGTGGAGATGTCGTACAAGGCGAATCCAAAATTACTCAATCAGCTTCAATATTGTGAAGAAAAACTTATTCCACTAGTGCTTATTATCGGGGATCGCGAACTTTTAGATGGTGTTGTTAAGCTGAGAGATGTGAAAACAAGAACTGAACAGGTGCAATAAAGATATTTTCGACTCGATAAAAGCCTTATTTTTTCCTCACGTATTTTGTCGATATCATCAAGTATGCACAGATGTTTGTAGGCTTTATTAATTATTGGTCTGCGCTATGGCCTCTATCTGTGCTTATTTCGGTTATTTCTATTTATCTTAAATTTTGAAAGAGCGTCGTCTTTAAAGAATTAGTTTGGCCATGTATCCGTGTAGTTTTTTTTGTTTCTTCAAAATATTAGGTTTTTCAGGATGTACGTCTTCCAGATTTGATTTGCACTCTACGAAATACTATTAATTCATTGTGAAGCGTACGCTGCACCCTTATTTCATACGTGCTGTTTCCCAATTCTGAGCTTGAATTTGCCCTTTTCTTCATTTTCTCATTATGTTAGCTCCGATTTACAGTTTAGGTTACTTGTAATTGTTTCTCCCTTTAAATTTTTGTGGATAACTCAAATTCAGATTTATATGCGGTGATGATTAGCTATTCTCATTTTGCATCTTGTTTCTGCTACAAACTGTACTTTTGTTTACAGAGATTTATATCATCATTCATTGTCATATTTATTTTTTGTTCTTGAAGGTTCATAGCCTTTTGTATTTCGTTTGCTTTGTGCTTTGCTAATATTAATATTATTATCTTATAGTTTTGAACGTTTTTGTTAGGAATTTTTCAAGAAACTATGTCGATGTCAAAGTCTTCCTACACGCAGTACAACCGAAAAAATTGGGAAGATGCCGATTTCCCTATACTTTGCCAAACCTGTCTAGGAAATAATCCGTATTTGAGGATGGTGAGTAGAACGGTGGTTGGTGTGAAGTATTGTTGCTCAGATTTCATTTTAGTCAAGCGGATTTTTGACTAGAAGATTTTATTCAATAGCACTGATTATACTTATATTTTTAGAAATATTCTTATTAAAAATATTTTTAGATGAAAGATAAGTACGGAAAAGAATGTAAAATATGCGAACGACCTTTTACAAATTTTCGTTGGCAGCCAGGAAAAGGGGCTCGCTATAAAAACACAGAGCTTTGTCAAACATGCAGCAAAGTGAAGAATGTTTGTCAGACATGCATGTTCGATTTAGAATATGGTGTGTTATCATTTTTTCGTATTAATCTTTTGCAGCTTACCTAATTCGTTACTTATATGGAGATTTAAGTCAAATAACACGCAATGCAGAGTTGATTAATTTATAAATCTATTTGATGTACTTACTACTACTGAAAAGAAGTTGAAGAATTCTCTATGTGTTTGTCACGTTAATCACACCCATATTTTAAAAATTTTGAGTTCACATTTGTTATGTGGTTCTATTGAAATTCGGTCGCTTTAGGACTCCCAGTGCAAGTTCGTGACGCAGCTCTTCAAATAGCTGATAATTTGCCTCGTCAAGGTGCAAACAGAGATTTTTTTCTGCAAAATGCAGAGAGGTGAATGCAGTGAGACATTTTTTCTATTTTGAAATAATCAACGATTAGATTCTAGAGCACTTGCAAACACTGACGGTACAACACCTGTTGGAGCACTGGCGAACATAGGAGAAACAGCTGGAACTGAAATGTTGAAGCGTCTTGCTCGTACAGCACCGTATTACAAGCGTAATGCACCTCATATTTGCTCTTTTTATGTAAAAGGTGAATGTAAAAGAGGCGAAGAGTGTCCTTATCGGTAAGGTCATATTTCCTAATTCTGATGCTGTTGTGGATATTTATGAAGTAATGTTCTCACATGTACCTTTCAGACATGAAAAACCATCGGATCCTGATGATCCACTTTCAACGCAAAATATAAAAGATAGGTATTATGGGAGTAATGATCCTGTCGCGGAGAAAATCATGAACAGAGCTAAGGTTGTGCCCATATTTCTATCTTAGGTGTTAATTATGCTTATACTTTCTATATGACTTTTTTTGAATCATAATAGGATTAAGTCTACGTTTTGTTTAGTTTTTATTCTTCCTCATTGTATATTCTCATTAATATAGGCGATGCCTGCACTAGAGCCGCCAGCGGACACTACTATAACAACATTGTATGTGGGTAATCTTGGACCTGCTGGACAGATTACGCAGAAAGATTTGAAGTGTGTGTTTGCCCGATAACTTAAGCAAATTTTGGTCTGTGTTCTTTCTTCATTATCAATGTGATTTCATTTTAGTGACTATTTCTATCAATTTGGTGACATTCGTAGTTTGCGCTTACTAGAAGCGAAATCGTGTGCTTTCATACAGTTCACTACGAGAGAGGCGTGTGAAATGGCTGCAGAGAGGTCTTTCAACAAGCTATTTTTAAAGGCAAGCCTTGCTAGTTATTGATAATACATATATTCTGATTGCTTCTATTGGAAACTCAATTGTACATGTTCAAGAAAATATCACTGGATAGATTGGATGTATAAGATTGATATCACCTGGACTATCATATTTTTTTTGTTATCTTGTTAGTTCTTTTATTTCTGTGTTTGTTATTCAAGGCAATAGGAATTAAGGTATTTGTTGTTGTGGAACAGTATTCATGGTTGAAGTAGTTGTTTGCCTATATTTTTAAAATAATGATTTATTATTATCATGAAATGCGACTTACGTAATCGTGCTAGTCTACTAATTAAAGAGTCATGAATTTTTCTATACAAATTAACTGAGTAGTCGAAATGGCAACAGGTTGTTTCAGAGCAGCACCTCCTTTTTTGCGATGCGTGCACATTTTGCAACTGCTTCTGGTCATTATTTTTATTCCAAGAGAATTTTGTGAAAAGTATGACTTAGGGTCGTCGACTCGTGATACGATGGGGTCAACCACAGGCCCAGAAGTTGAGTGAGGAACAACGAAGCATCAATCCAGTACCCTCACTTCCGAATCGTTAGTTTATTCACCTATTTTCTTTCGAGTGTAAATTTTCATTTTAAATTTATGTGGTGTAAACAAGAAAATGCAAGACTGTGTTGTCAAGAGATCATTTGTTTTTTAACCCCTCTAATTTAGCATGCCCAGTTCCTGATGATTTGGTGCCATCATCTTCTAAACGGCAACGTATGGATCCTCTTAACATTCCTCTACCACCAGTGCCGCCGTCGTTTGCTCCTCCGGCTAAGCTTGTTGTTCCTCCTTCACGACCTCCAGCAGGTTCATATATTCATTCCTGGCTTTTTTCCGGAATTTTAGTACCGGTATTTCACGTTTGTCTTACGTACCTTACTCGTTGCAGTATCTTTATCTGTTCCTTCTGCCAGAGAGGGTAATAGCCGGAGTGGCGGTATTTACTATCCTAGTCAAGATCCACAAAGACTTGGCGCTAAAGGAGATGTTATAGAAGACTAAAGCTGGACTAATTTACTTGATAATTATAAAAAAATTATATTTGTAAACAATTATTTCATCCTTGTGCATTTTCTTCTCGACTGTATGGCTTTTATATTCTCATCGTTATTAATTTATTGTTCTATACCCTGTTCCTACCCTTCTTAAGGGTTGTTCTTAAGCATCTCTCATTCACTGTTTTGTACGCCTAAATGAAAGGCTTTGTGTACACATATATTAAATTATTTACAGTCTCCATGTTCTTCACAGGTATGTCTCCATCAGTTTTAATATTTTCTAAACGCAATAGCGCGATGCACACATTTCTTAAATTGATAGGTTAAGCATTGCGTTCAAATGGTTTATCCATCTTCGGTCTTTATCACTGGTGGAAATAGGGGCATCGGCTTCGGTTTAGTTAAGGAATTCCTCAAAATTCCTTCTGTAAAACTTGTAATTGCTGGAGCAAGAAATCCGAACAATGAACAGGTAAGGTGTTCAGGCTATTAGTCCGAAGAGCAGAACGCTCGGAACAGGTTGAAAATTGAGAATATTGTTTTTAGTGTAGTAAATTCGGAAATTATAATTCCACCACAAACGTAGAACTGATATATATTAGTTAGTATGTTGTGGAGGTTCTTTGTTGAAAAAAAAAAGTTGTTTGTTGTTGTTGAAAAAAAAAACGAAATTTATTTCTTGCAAGGAAGAACTTCTACGAATTAATGAACAAAAGGATTTTTTGGAGGTTATTTGAGTTGGGGGTTGGTTTCATCACCTGTTTCTTTAAAATTCGTTAAGTATTATATTCCCTCTAGAGCTGCTAGATGTTAGGGCTGTTTATGTGCACAATTGGCAAAGAATCGAACATTCAAAGAAGACTTAGGAAAGTGTTTTTGATTTGAATGTATAACTTTGAACAAGAAGGTATCTAGAACATAGTTGTGGACGAAAGAACTAAAGAAAACAAGTGAACGTTGTTTGTAGAAGGCTGACGTGTTCTGGTATTATCAGCGATGTGATTTAAGAACTTGAAATAGCAATAGACAATGTGTTGTCCACGTATGGTAATCCATATTCTAGGCGTTGCATTCCATCACCGATAGTCGCTTAAAAATTGTTAGAATCGATGTGGAGTCGGACCAGTCAATTAAAGATGCCTACTTACAGGTTGGATTACGTTTCTCGGATTTTTAGATTTTTATCATCATAAACTATCACTGTTGATAGAGCATGGAAATGCTGCTAATGTTTTTGGAAGCGTTTTCATGTTTGTATTACGTAGTTTTGTTGTGAATAGTGGCGTTTTTTTTTTTGGGTATTTGGTATAACATGTTATTTATAATCAATTCTATTATAGGAACAAACGTAATTCTTCAGTGACAATGTATCATGATTTAATTTTCGGGTTCAAATTACGAGCATTTACAAGGAAGTGGTGGTTATATTGCATTTTATTTTTGTCATACAGACGAACCTATAGATAGTGTGTTTGGTTTGGCCAGTGAATACTGCCAATGATAGTTGCTTAGAGTAGTTGGCCACGAGAGTTTTTAGGATTTGATCGTTTATCGTAGAGAATCTCAAACATGGATAATTAAAACTTTGCCTATAAATATGACCTGGATCACCTGGATTCCCGTTGACCATCGACTAAGTCGAGCGGGCACCAGTAAAACTTCCATTCTTCCCTATCGCGCGCAAGGGTAGTCTATTGAGTCCTTTTCGCTCTAGGGATTCGTTGAACATCCTAATCCCTTTCTAGGGCCTTGGTGAAGAGTCAGACCAGCGGGCTGGTGGTCTTCCTGCAGTGCGTTTGATGTCCATTGGAATCCAATCACTTACAGCTCGTGTCTACCGGTCATCATCCATGCGCATCACGTGTCCGGCCCTAATAAATATAGCAACAAATAACACAAACAACCTTACTAATAAAGACAGCGAGAGAGGTTTACCACAATATAGTGGAGAATCAACAGTCACATGTAAAATGATGAGGGCAGCTAAGAAATGTCCGAGTTGTGAGCAGTCATTCAGCCATTTCTTTTAGTCTGTGATTTGGTGAAATTATGATTTGGGAAGTGTCTCTTTAAGAAAAAAACGTCTTTGCTGACAAATAGTTTTAGAACTTTTCCCAAGTAGCTGCAAAGACCGGATAACAGTGAACTAATGTAAATGGGTAATGATGAAATCGAAGGCCTGAAGTATGCTACAGGTATTGATCAAAGTCTATGTTAGATTTTTCTCCTTTTCCTGAGAATATTTACATGTTCTCTTAATACTGTGTCGTTCAGCAGATTTTAGTGATTTTGTAGAGGAATATCTAGCCCAGAGCTAATTTATTTTATGAGGAACATTTTATATGGCTCATCCAAACTAACGATCCTGAGAGTTGCACAGCCTTTTCTTTTTTTTGGAAATTTAACAACTCGCAAGGGCTAAAGCACCAGAGTGAGTCAATAGCCACATCCACTCATATGGACGCAAAGGAGAGAAGCAAAAGCCAGAAGTAGACAAGGAGATCTATAAAATTATTGATGAAGAGTAACAGGAAAATTTCAAAGCAGGCATGAGTGCAAAAATGTTGGATGAAGATTGTTTCACGAACTGCGTTACCATTTTTCAAGCTACGTTATCATATGAAAACTATAAATCTATGTTGTGTGAATGGTACAAAAAAGCTGCAGAATGCGTCTCTTAATAGGTAATTACAAGGACGAGAAAAGTAAGAAGTTCGAATCAGATGAAAATTAGAGACAGTTATGCCGTTTGAATGCTACAAAGTAGTTACTGAAGCATTTTTTAGTGCATAGTTATCACTTTTGATGTCAACCATTTTCGACTGAAACTATGCTGAATACAACAAAAAGAGCCGCCATTTTTGTAGACAGAAAGGGAAAATATGTTGAATGTTCGAGTAAAAATATGCTGCCCACATATATGATGATACTTTTGAGAAGTGCCTCATTCATACTAATTTTTTAGTAGAAAATATGATTGATATTTATCATAAACTATGCAGTGCTTTGAACATCATACTAGTCTTTAAAGAGAATCCATTTTTTCATATAAATACACAAGATACCAACCTATGAAAGACTCGGCTAATTTTTAGCGTTTGACAAACGTCACTTTTACGGATTACGTGCCTTTTTATGATCAGTGTTTTTTCAAATACTGTAGCTTTCACACTGCAAGTTCATCATCCATCACTGTATAACAATCAGGTTTACTTGAACGTTCTGCACGTTTCTGTGACATCGACTCTAAACACATATTTATTTCAGGCATGCTTGGATCTATATTTTTATCGCTTAATGTATACACATAGGTTGTAAATCAACTAAGACAAAGTTCAGTTCACGTTAGTTTCAACAGTGAAGTGATGGCGTACTTATTGCCACTGATAAAGCTTATTTGCGCCACTGTATTTTATACGAATTTCAACAAGGAAGAAATGTTACAAAAGTATCTAGAAAGTGGTTGAAAGTTCGATAAAGGCACAATCCCTGACAGAACATAAAGTTAGTAAAAAAATTTGGAAATTGAATAAAATAAATTGAAGTCTAAATTGGAAAAGATGGTTTTCACCTCTCCAGTAAGTCACGTAGTCAGCGACCATTTTTGATTACGGACTATGTTGTTAGCACCACAGCGGATCCATTTTTGGCAACATCTGTGGTAGCGGAAAATCTTAATCTTGCTCAGCAAACCATTTTAGGCCATGTTCGAAAGGTGGGGATGGTGTGGGAATATTCCAAATGGATGCCACATGAATTATGTCAAGAGAATACGGATGATCGAGTTGTCATATGCACATCTCTGCTTACCAGGAACAGAGTAGAATCCTTGAATTGCATGGTGATTATGAAATGGAGAGTAGATTATGTACGAAACCGTCTCAATGGGAATGGTATACTGTGAATCCGGGAAACCTAGCTCATCGACCTCTAACTCAAATTTAACTCTGAATAGGAGAATATTATGTACATTATAATTTTATAACATTTCCCGCTATTTTGAACTCTACTATGTTGTCTTTGTTGTGTTGATTAAGTAAATGTTTGGTTATATAACTGTAAAGTTTGCGTGCAAACTGACCCTATTTCACAAAGCGGTCTTTAATTATTACGTTGTTCAAAGATTAATTACAATTTTGAAGCGTAAATTTTATATGAGTATAAGTAGTCTAATGCACATCTTTATTAATCAGCCATTATAATCAGCACATCTTTGCCATGAAGAAGGACGCTTACATATCCTTGCAGCATAAAAATTGGTGCTTCGGCATTGAATGAACTGCTAATAAGCATTTTCTTTACAAGAAGTAACCGCGATGAGGAAATGTTGTGCGACTGAAATTGACGGTTGAACAGAATAGCAGCTGTCTCCTATCACACTGTCTTATCAGTTACAGACAGGTGGTGGATATTTAAGTAATGTTACGTAGACAGTGTTACTAGGTGTATCATTTTTTCAAAAAAAAAAGAGATTTGTACTACTTTTTTGTTGTTTCTACATTTTGCTAAAATACGTAATAAATTATTTTTCGGTTTAAGCAATAGAGGGTTGTTTTGAACTTGTTTCATTTGCGTTGGTGTTTTAGAACTCCACCATTGTTGAGTAGTGGGTTGTATAGCAATACAGTATATTTTTAGGTGGAAAAACTGGTTGGAGATAGTGGTCTAAATGTCTTAATAAACAATGCAGCTATTCTTCCACCATATTTCACTAACGGAGCTGTTAATCGACAAACGCTTTTAGACTGCATTAATGTCAACACGATTGGAGCTGCAGTTACAAGTCAGGTGTGTATTTTTGTTATAATTGCTATCTTTTGTTTTATTTCAATTGTCTTAAATGTCCACTAGTATATCTTTTCTCTCCATTGTTTCTTTTTCCTGAGGGAATGATCATTACACACTTTTCTTAGACTTTCTTACCAATATTACGCAAAGCATCTTCTCATGGTACAGGCGATCATTTTGGGGTGGATCGCGCTGCAATCATAAACATTTCGAGTTTCTGGGCTTCAATCGAGCTGAACGAAGATGGTTCTGGAGTGCTAGGTGCTTTAGCTTACAAAATTAGTAAAGTATGTCCTTTTTTGAAACATCGTTATCACTCATCTGACGAGTACATGGTCAAGATTAATTTTGCAGTCAGCACTGAATCAGCTCGGAAGGACAATGGCTGTTGATCTTACCAAGGATAAAATACTTGTTGTTCAATTTTGCCCCGGTTGGGTAAGAACAGATATGGGCAATATGGGTGGACGAATAGCTGCAATTAGCGTATGTTATTTTCCTTTTTTGGTTCATTTTACTATTTATTTTTTCTTCTCGAAAACTAAAAATTTTTGCAATGATTCTACATATTATAAAGAATCATGTTGCCAACCATTTTTTCTAAGATACCTTTGTAATCCTTCTAATACCACAATATCGAGGTCTTTGAGATAGTATTTCATAGCTATGGACATTCAACTAGATTAGCTCGAATACATCATTATTTCTAATTTCCGATTATTATTTCTTAATGAATCTTTCATTCGTTTAAACATAAAACAATAGTTGTATGGAGCCGCAATTTACTTCTTCGAAATTTAATGCCCACCGTCTTTGGAAGTTTGCTAAATTATGCACTTTTTTAGTAAATTAATAGTTCTCTTCGTAATTTCGCGAATATTTATTGCGTCATAATCAACGGGGAAGTTTTTCGTAGGAATAGAAAGAACCATTTCAGCAGCATCTATATCTGGTTTGTATGCTCATTCAAAGATGAGCGAATCTAGGCAAATACTTGTACTATGGAATACATCATATTCAGGTGGAAGAGTCGACTTCTTCCTTGATTACTTCGTTTTCGAAATTACAGAAGGAACACAACGGAGGATACTTCAATCGTCACCTTGAAATCATACCTTATTAGTTATTCTGCATCGTGATTTGAACACGTAGTATTTTAAGCTTTTATCGATGTCAATGCTTTTATTTCGCTTACTTGAACAGTTTATCTATGTTTCCATACAGCTTCTGTGCAGAATATGGTGCAATATTCTTTTAGTGTTATAATGTTAGCAGGAAAATTTCGTTTACGTTTTCCAACTGTAAATGATATGATTCATTGTGATATATCTACATAATTTTACATTGGATTTTTTCAAAACAACGTATTTGAGTGATTATCGTTCATTCTTTGAAGTTTTCAAAGTAGTGTCTTCAGACTTTGTGAAACGTTTTTTTTAGTGGCTTTTACCATTTCCTGACTTGAAAGATTAGGAAGTTAGGTGAAATATTGGTCAGTTTCATTACTGTTAATATTCAAGGAAGTCACACGAGCGCAACTAAATTTCGCATGTTCCCTATTCTGAGCAAAAGTAGCAGCACATTTTTGTTCTGAAGATTTACTGAACAACCAAATTGTTTTAATAGCACCTTAGAAAAGCGTTGCGGCTCTTATGTATTCGCGCTGCTAAACTCTGATGCAACTATAACGGTAACTTCGATACACATAGCTAGAGCATTCCAAAATTTTCTTCCTTCTAACATAACTTTCCCATCGGTTATGTAGTTGTTGCTCACGTGCTTAGCTTCTTGAAGTTTAATCAAAGATCAATTTGCGCACAAACATCACAGAGGTCGGGAAATCGTTTTAATTACTGAATACAATTTCATGACCAGAGTGCAGATACTGAAGTTACCGATTCACTATCACTACAATTTTGTATTTTTTTTGACGCATGATGCTCTTTGAAACGGCTATGAATCATTTTGGCAGAGATTTTCGCCTTGTTATATTTATTTTCCGCATCGACGACGATATCTGTACAAAATGGCTAATGGTTAATTTATAATATGACTCACCAAGAAGATATTACAAAGACCAGGATATTAAGGTGTTTTTTGTGATTTTCATCAAATATAAACAATATGACATGATATCGACATTGGCCCAAGTAGTATAGTGGTTAGTACTCCACGTTGTGGCCGTGGCGACACAGGTTCGATTCCTGTCTTGGGCAAACTTTTGATGACTACAATCTGTCAAGTTTCGGCGTGAAATTATGAAGAAATCAATGCATTTACAAATTTTCATCCACTGCAAATGCAAACACCTCATTATAATCGTCATTATGGAATATGGCGGTTCATAGGACTCGACATACAGTTTCGGTTCTTATATGAAAATTTCACCGTCGACTCAAGTGAGCAATGAACAGCTATGGCTTCATTCTGCTATGTTTCATATGAAATAATCACGATATTTAGTTGTTTTTTGTGATTTTCATCAAATATAAACAATATGACATGATATCGACATTGGCCCAAGTAGTATAGTGGTTAGTACTCCACGTTGTGGCCGTGGCGACACAGGTTCGATTCCTGTCTTGGGCAAACTTTTGATGACTGCAATCTGTTGAGTTTCGGCATGAAATGAAATACATGATATCGACATTGGCCCAAGTAGTATAGTGGTTAGTACTCCACGTTGTGGCCGTGGCGACACAGGTTCGATTCCTGTCTTGGGCAAACTTTTGATGACTACAATCTGTCAAGTTTCGGCGTGAAATTATGAAGAAATCAATGCATTTACAAATTTTCACCCACTGCAAATGCAAACACCTCATTATAATCGTCATTATGGAATATGGCGGTTCATAGGACTCGACATACAGTTTCGGTTCTTATATGAAAATTTCACCGTCGACTCAAGTGAGCAATGAACAGCTATGGCTTCATTCTGCTATGTTTCATATGAAATAATCACGATATTTAGTTGTTTTTTGTGATTTTCATCAAATATAAACAATATGACATGATATCGACATTGGCCCAAGTAGTATAGTGGTTAGTACTCCACGTTGTGGCCGTGGCGACACAGGTTCGATTCCTGTCTTGGGCAAACTTTTGATGACTGCAATCTGTTGAGTTTCGGCATGAAATGAAATACATGATATCGACATTGGCCCAAGTAGTATAGTGGTTAGTACTCCACGTTGTGGCCGTGGCGACACAGGTTCGATTCCTGTCTTGGGCAAACTTTTGATGACTTCAATCTGTTGAGTTTCGGCATGAAATGAAATACATGATATCGACATTGGCCCAAGTAGTATAGTGGTTAGTACTCACGTTGTG
>KN716376.1:125183-137372 GCA_000816705.1 Dictyocaulus viviparus
TAAATAATGAATAGTCGAAGCAATAAAGTATACAATATAAAGTTATTGCAGTATAGAAGCGTATGCTAGACAATTTTATCAGGTGAGAATAGATACCATTGTGATCTGATCAAACGTAGGAGAGACTAACCATATTAGGTTCTTTAATTCATCAATGTATAAAGAATAGGAAAGTTTCACTATTTGGAACTCATGAGTGATATGAAGATGTTGAGAATGATATCGGTAGCGAATGTTGTAAGCTTAACAATATCATATAAAATAATTAGTAATATTTTACGACAGCGGGGATAATAGATTAGTAATTTCTTTCAAAATTGGTTGTAGTCAATGGGAGAAGCTCTCTCATGCTCTGCATGGTATCAATCGATCGGTCTACATGAGCAAGGTGCTCATCATCTCGATCCATCGATTGGTGCCTGCCAATGGGTGTAAAGAGAGATGTGTTAGTTAGAGAGTATGTGTCGATTAGGATGGGAAAAATCCTCTATCTCTTAGAGAATATACGTATTGATGGTGAATTCCTACCAAACCTTTCTACGCACACAGGATTTTATTTTCGAGAAGTACATAAGAAACTTAGAACACGTTAAACGAATATAAAAAAGCGGGAAGATGAATAAGAGTGCATATGAACAATATGAAGAGACACTTGAAAAGCTCATGATTTGAAATGAACAAAGTTAAAACATCGGTCTAATGGATGGATCTAAAATGGATCACGGATCATCGATGGATCTAAAATTGAAAAAGCGAAATCTTCGAAATACCTAGAGAGTTCCATAAACTTGGACGACGACATAAATTAACGATCATGTGAAGGAAAGGCTACACAAGTATAAAAATGTTGGTTGTAATGAATATGGAGGTATATAGTTGTAAGCATAGATATTCTACAAATGATGCGTTCATTATTCTCATCCATCCATTTATTTCTTTCTCACTGGACCGTTGTGCATGGTAGAGGAAGGTCGCCTGCGTACAAAGTGACACTGGCGCCACCAAGTTTTGCTGTTGTAGCCCTTGTTCCGTGGATTCCTGAGATAGCTGTGGTCAGGCGTCTTCACGGGCTTCATCACAGACAGTCACCGGCCTTTATTGATCGGACGGATGTGCTCTCTTGTGAGCTTATTTCATCAATACGGTAGCGATTCCTAATAGGTGTCCATGACTTTCTTGCTATTGGCTACGTTCACCATCTGGGAGGATGAATTTATTACACGTGTAAATGCTATGTGTCAAGTTTTATGGCTATTGTAAACACAAGAAGTGTTGTGCTTTTAAAAATACATAGAAAAGCTTATCACGACTGTATCATTTTGTGGAACTATTAACTTTTTATACTTTTTTAACAATGTAACACAATGAGGTAATAAATAATAGCAAATACTAAACAAATAATAATATAATTTAATGAATAGTAATAATATTGTAAAAGATACATAAGTATTAGAAATATAATCTCTGTTATTTGTCGTTTTCAGAATAATAAAGCTGCTGCACGTTATCGAAAGCGCCAACGTGAAGCACGAGATGTAGCTGAAGGACAGCTGAGTCATCTTATGCGACGAAATGAAAGCCTTCGAAAAACAATAGAACGTATGCAGTCTGAAATAGCCGAATTGAAGAGTGCTGTTCTAGCTGGAAACAAGCCAAATAATCCAGTTGTTACGTAGAAACTGATATAAATTCTCAGTACATTGAGTACGTGTTCATAGTGTCCTGTTTGTTCGTGCATAACTATGTGACAGACCTTTGAAAGAACTTAGGCCTATTGGCATACGATCAAAAGCATTTTATAAGAAAGCATTGAAAATCATGAAACAATATAGCAATTGGTTTTTAATGCAATGTTTATAAAAACTTCCTAACTAATCAGCAGTCCAGCTTCATCGAAACTCTGGTGTATTCTCAAATGATACCAAAAATGGTTTCTTGCAGTACCAATAGTTAGCTTGCCGAGCATTCCAACAGTGAATGTTAATTGTAATATGGCTTAATGATTAGTACTATATTCGAAACTGGGCGAAAATTTCCATATTCAAAATAGATACTAGCCACGTTTCAGATAATTCCAATTTCCACACCTCAAAATCTCTGATATATTATTGAGGCTTGGCTTAAGAGTAGCCCTATTGATACACAGATTACCTTATAAAAATGCATTTCGGTTACTCTGTGAAAAAGTCGCTTTTTTTTAGCATTCATCAACTCTGGTACACAGCAGTTTGCTTTAGCAAAAGCAGAGGGACTGGGATCTTGAGTCCATCAATTCACTAAACAGGATCTACCTTCCAGTTGTGGATGCAGTCCATGTGATTCTACTTTTTCTTACAATACATCATGTCTCATTTGTTGTGATTGCTGAATGCGTCGAATTCTACGTGATCATTTTGTGAAGAACAAAAAGTAAGAAAGCCGATTTACATCAATTAAATGATGGGACACTTGTCAGGAAAGCTTCCTTTGCAAAATGTTGGCAGTATCAGCATTGTCGTACATCAGCCATTTCCCACATGTTTAATTTCAACAGAATCCTATTACAGTTCCTAGCCGTTTTTAGTCTCTTGCTTCTACGTCAGAAAGAAGTTAGCATATTTAAGTGGTCGTAGTCGTTTGTGGAGAGATCCATGAAACGAACAGCAATCAATTGAATTGGATAGATTTCTCTCTTTTCAGTATACAGAAATATAGACATTGATGGATCAAATAGAACGGATAAGCCATATAAAGCCATATATATATAATAAAAGAGGTAACAAATGAGTGAGTACTACTGATCCCAAGGAAATGACGTCATTTTTTCAAATATTCACATAAACGATGGTTGTGCAAGTTAGTCGTTAATGTCAATCTTCTAGTTTTATATATGACTACGAATTAAAAGAAAAACGTTATATTTAAATGACCCGAGTCCGGTAATCTTAAAAAATTCAGCTTTCATTTAAGAATAAATATTTGACTCTGATTATTCCCTTTCATATGATACACGTATTTTCTGAAAACGACTGATTCCCGTTGATCATCGACTAAGTCGAGCGGGCACAAGTAAAACTTCCATTTTTCCCTAGGGTAGTCCAGTGAGTTTTTTCGCTCTAGGGATTCGTTGAGTATCATAATCCCTTTCTAGGGCCTTAGTGAAGAGGTCAGACCATCGGGCTGGGTGGTCTTCCAGATTTTGATTTCCTTCTTTTTCTCATTGATTTCCACTACCTCCATTAATGTTTGCCAAGCGAGTGACAGTACCATCACCGACATCGTTGAAATAGTGCTTTACTTAATTATCAGCTATTATGAAACAATTATATTTCCCTATTTTAGAAATCACTCTACTTCATAATATAGGAGAGACGTTGGGTGAGAAGAAACACCACTTCTTAACTAACTGTAGAACTCAGCTATGAGCATAACCTTATGTTAATCCTCGGATCTACAGTTCTTAATGACTGAACACGTTGAAACAGAGTCTTATTTTGATCTCCTTTCGATTAACTCACGTCTCAAACCTTTGTGCTTATGTACACTCATCATAAGCTGTTACGTGAAAAGAACCACAACGTAAAAGAAGGAACTGCAGCTGGAAGCATGTCACATTTTAACATTTGCATTTCAATATTCCAAAATTCAGCACGCCACAATACTGAGGATTTACCCAAGAATCACATTCACATTCCCAGCACATTCTGACATCGTCTTATCGTCCAATTTTACATTTATCTTGAGGTAATATGAGGTTGGTACGTAATACATATTGGATAATGGTAGATATCAAACTTGTGTTATTGATCTAAAAATAGAGACGAAGATAGTTTTACTAGCAAATGACGAGGTTAAAACATATCCGATTCTAGAAAATTCTTCACGATATTTATTCGAATATGTATGTATTGTAACGAATCATAAAATTGATCACTTTTTCAAGCTTGCCTCATAAGCTATTTGGATTTCCTTTATTCTTGTCCGAGCGTTCTGTAAATAAACTAAATTTTTAAAGCTCAGTTGTGTTCAGCGCATTTGACATAACAACAGATTGCAGGCTTTAGGAAAAACAAAGCGCTCGAGCAAACACTTGGGAGAAAAGACCAAGTAGAAATCTTTTGCTAGGTGTAAGAGGTACATAGTGGCACGTGTGCTTGAAGCAATATGCTCAAGTTTGCGACTGCCTCCAGGCTTATAAAGCTCGCCATAGGAACCGGTAAATTGGTACTGGAAAATGAGCTGTACTGACTCTATGAAGACAGGCGAACTCAAATCAATGTGCAAACTAGGTTCGAATTCAATCCTCTTCACCATATCATGTTGAAGATGAATGCGTAGATCATAATGTAAAATATAAGGAATTATTAGAATAATACTGGTACTGATTAATGACAAAAGTTATCTTAACTACAGTAAGACGGGGTACTGTAGCAATACAGTTAGAAGTAGTGTAGTATGTAAGTAGATTCAAATATTCGACTTGATTATTCGCCCTGAGTTCAATTACTTATGCAGCAGAGCGATGGAACAACACTTATAACACGTTTCCGTAAAAGAAAAACGGTACTGAATTGAAGGAAGTTTGCACACGGAAGTGAATGTGCACTCCACGTTAACTCTGTGATACATAAATAGTGCCTGAGGAACAATCCAACTAATATGAAAACATACCGAAAAAGTTATTCAAAAATCGGTCACAGTGTTGACGAAGTAATGAAGCGACAAATAATATAAAAAGACCATCGTTTGCCGAACGACACTCATCATCACATGAGGTTTGAATATGACACTAGCGCTAATATTTACTCAAGATTTTCTAAAACATAGGTTTTCTTTTCATTATCGTAGGCGGAATAGCTAACCTCAAGTGCAGTCCAACCGCCAAGTGCTGAAAGTCGAAACGCCAACGCGAAAAGAGCACAATAATGTACTTTCTTATGAAAAGCACCAGGTCGAGCTCTAAATGATCTTGAAAAACTAGAAATAATTACAAATGAAATCAAATAAATAAGTTGTTTTATTTACTGTGAAAAATTTTTAGAACTAACTTTTCATTTGAATCTATTCAAATAATATGATACAGTTCGGACTAATCAACTAGTGATAACGGCAGTATATGTATTGTGCTATTAATAAAAATCAATATTACGAAAAATTAGTAGATAGAAAATCATTAGTGTAAAATTTAACCTTGCACATTTTTTTGCTAAATCTTCAACATCAAAGCATTCTTTTCTTTCTATATCCTTCATGAGGATCATTGATACCCATACTATAGGAGCTCTTGAATGAAAATATTTCATCGAAATCTTCTCTATACTCTATTATTTATCATTGTAGGAAACCTCTTTACCTCCCTAATCCATCGTAGCTTTGTATAACAACTGGTGGAATATAATTATCTAATGACTTTCGCATCACATGAAATATCTTCTATGATGTCGTAAATTTATACGATATGAAACATCTCTAACCTGTATTTCTTTCTTAGTTAACGCTTGTACAAATGGACCAAGAAGATCAAGATCTGGCCACGTATCTGATGGCCATTTTTCGAAATGCATAAGCGTTACCTATGATATGAGTTTAGCCATAGAATTGATTGTGCTTTAAGCATAAGCTATACCAATCAAATCTTGTACTTTGACGATTACAAAACCCAAAACAACTTACTGATCGTGATTTTTTCTCATCTGATTCTTCGTCTGTCGACTGCTAGAAACAATTCACATCATCATTCTTAATTTTGAAAGCTCTTCACAGTCATAGCTATTGGATGGGTAGAAAAATAAGTTAGGACGCTCGACAATGATAATGTTAAGAGTCAATCATACATAATAAACACGACCCTTATCAATTTGATATATTTACACATTTGTATTTGAAGACCAAAAGTAATCATAATGAAAAGTGTGATCTACCATAGTTCTAACGCAGAAATCACTACTGTTAGCAGTAAGCAGCACGTATAGCAGAATCATTTTCAACACGAAGATTGTGATATATTGATAATGAACCTGTGATACCCGAGATACTGCAGACTCCAGTGATGGATCCGTGCTTATTAGTCCAAGCTCGTAAATGACATAACCTTTGCAGTCGATTCGCTTCTGGCATTCGATGACGAAGCGATTGTTTTCAATTTCGATCTTTCCGCCTTCTTTTAATGGCCAATACGGATAACAAAGGCTTGAGTCTGATGCACTCAGCTTCTCACTTAACGATACGCATATTTTACAACCATCCTGAAAAGGACAATGTAATATGTGATAAATCACAACTGTTAGATGATTATCCCACAATCAAAAATAATACACAGTAATGTTTATTGATTCTTAATTTATTCTGAAGTAGTTAATTCCGAATGAGTACGTTACGCCTTAGCAACTCGTCCCATGGTCAACAAAGATTGAGCTCAACGTTCCTTAGAACATTCTTACCCTCCAAACCATTCGCCAGTAGTCACGATAGTTTTCTTTTGTGGGTGCTTGTATAATGATGTAGTCATCACGCTCACAACATGCATATGTAGCAGGTATGTAGTCACCATCACCTTCTTTAGCCTGAATAGTTAACTTCTATCTTACCAACAATTCTGCTTAGTGATCATGCATCTCTTTTAGCTCTAATCATAGCCAATATTTTTCAATTGTAACAAAATAACGTGTATATTAGATATCCTCGCCTGTATATCCCTCAAACACTATTTCGTCACTCACAAAACACTTTAAAGACGGATCGTAAATAATTCTCATCTTCCTGTTTCGCTTTAGAGAAATGAATGTAACTATTTCTATGACATCATAAGAGATTTTCTTATGCTGATCATAGCCTTAAGATGGGCATAAGATATAATTTTCTACGGACTTCCAGATTCAGTATTTAATAATGGTCGGAAAATTTTCGGAATACCTTATAGGTAAGGTGGATTAAATTCTAATGCCATTCGTATAAGCTTTAATGTCTATTGATAGCGCATTCGTGTTTAACGTGATATCGTGAAGGTGATTGAATGAGATACTACTATATGCGAGTGACCTGAGGTAAGCAATCTACACTAAGTCCGTATTGGTCAACTTCCCACGTATCTGTCTATCTGCTATCTCTGTTATCAACGTACCGACGCCGTAAGGAAATACAGCTGCAGGAGAGGTTGCAAACCTATGTAGGCAATTTCTGACCTACGTATTGATCTCGCGCCACCTAGTACTGCGCTATTCTCCCCGTATAGATGGTATTTAGCTATAAGCTCATAAATCAATTTTCTTTATGCACTTTTTTTTCGAAGGAATAGAAAAAACTCTTTGTTATGGTAACTAACCACTGTTAAAACAACTCGCTTCTTCTCATGTAATGGAACAGGAACGCGATTTTGTGACTGAAATACGTAAATACAGATAATACAAGACAAGCTTTAACGTTGATCGATTCCTCGTGGTGAGATGCGTCTACTCATTCTTTTTCAACGTGATATCGTTGAGGTAATCAAATCCGAGAATAGTCTATATAGTGGCTTAAGTTGACAACTTTACACCAAGTCAGTGCTGTTTATCTTCCTCAAATTTCTCTGGTACCAATCTACCGACCCCGGAGGGATGGTGGGCGTGACGGACCTGGCTGCGGCCGGGAACCTGATTCGATCCTGCGTGCCGCTGTGGTACCTGTTCAGCATTGCGTCCCTGTCCCCATCCTCATATACAACATCTTTATAAAATCTGTGAAAAAATATGAAGTGTTAATAAGAAATTTATTTGGGTTGGAATGATATAAAGTTGTTGGAAACGAAAGAGAAGTAATTTCTTGCAATTGTAACTTGTACAAATCTACTTAAATGCACTAAGAAGAAACAGCAGACGCTACTGGTCATATCTATGAGATAATGTATTTAATGGACCATATTGTTTCATACCCGATTTTCCAAAAATGACTTGCACAGAATTCTGGACGATGATGTGACCTGGTCGAACATCATTTGTCGTTGCTTTGTTGACTGCCTCATGAAATGTGCAAGTAAATCTACTGGTTTCTCTCCATCAGAGCTGAATCCCTGTAACGAAACTACAATTTCACTAACAATGATGAAAAAAATCTATATAGCTTTGATGGTACGATATTCTATGGTACGCATTCACCGTACATAGTCGTCAGTGGCTTTGTCATGTTTGATGGCCCATATAGAAATTTTATAAAAATCAAATCCAATCCACCATAGCTACCGCAACAATAAACTTTTTTTTAACAATTAATAGCTTATTAGACTATTCAATATAGACCATAACCCGACGTCACGTCAACATGACGGAAATTCAAATAACCATTATGTTCCGTTCATGTAGAACATTTCATTTCATTTCAACTTGAACCAAACAAATATGCTATTGCTTCACAACATAACTTATTAAATATGATCATATAGAAGTCCTCTTTCATGCCTCATACTTATTCCTCTTTTATGCCTCATACTTTTCGCCGTATCAAAATGGTGAGTAAATTTGAATATGCAATCTCGATATACGAAAAATCGCCACGCTGTTCAAACGGAGAAGCTTCATATTTTAGTTTGAAACTGACATTACTAGAAACCATTAGTAGTTGTCATGATCGAGCTACATTGAAAGGTGCATCTCACTCTAATCAATAACAAGCAAGTATAAACGGTTGTGACTGCTTGAAGATACTCTCGTAACGTTTCTTTTTTTCAAGCTAATGTAAAATGAAGTACGCCTATCCACTGTACGAAATATTATGCTATCGGATGCTATATTACGTGATAGAGATCAAACAACCTCCTGTTGTGATTCTTGCATACAAGCAAAACAGAAACAAAAGTGCCCTCCTAACATTTTATAGCAACTTTTTCGAGTCATATAACTTAAAGATGACCTTTACGCTACTTTCATAACTGTTAAACGCTTAAGTGCCGTCTTCTTACATAGTTCTCAAATAAAAAAAGGTACCAAATGGTAAAACAGTACCAAATTATCCTAGTAAAAACATGCTGGTCAGTGACTTCTTTTAGTGATACCAAAGCAGCCTATGCACCTCTCTTCTAATCAATTCGACTCTCGTATCGTTTTCTATATTCATGGATCGCCTGAGGTATACGTAAAATTTGGCTTCTTCAATTCGGAAACCATCAAACTTTATTTGACTTCCATTACACCATAGGTTCCTCATTAGCCGTGTCTTCTTCATATTTATTGGCAGTCTAATCTTCTTCGCAACTTCGTTCAATTCGTTCAACATTATCTCTGACTTTTCATCAATCATCATCTTCGAATTTTCATCTTTTCATCATCTTCTCTTTTTTCTGACTTTTTTTCAACATCACTTTTCGAAAACAAGATGAAATATTCGTATTTTTATTTTGTTTTGCAATGATATTATACTGTCCGTAGTTGTGCTGAGATGGCTGCAAAACTCGGAACCTCATTCGGCACCCGAACCCGCACCTACAGATTATCACGTCTGCCGTGCTGATCCACTACACTACCGAGGTCCATCCTTACAAAATATGAGAGATTCTACTCAATTTCTTCAAAACAACAGCATTTCCCAGTTCAAAGTCATAATTCAGATAAAAATACATCCTCCTACGGTGGAAAAATGAGGAAAGTGAGCAGATATATCTTACGCATCTTGAAGGCTTTTTCTTCAATTTTCTCAAAATAGAAAATTTAGATCATCATATAGTGCCTAGCTTCTATTGTACTCCTACTTCTTCATTTTCGTAGAACCTCAAGCGAATCTTTGACTCTTAACTTCACCTCACAGATCGTAACGAAGATAAGAACATAACTGTGATCGAAACTAAGCAATTTCAACAGCGCCACCTATTCGCTGTACAACAGATATTATGCTCATTTATCTAATTGAATTAAAAATCTACATTCCAGTACTCTTTAGTTGTGTTTGCGTGTAAGTACCGAATCGACACTGCTATAGCATAACCCTAAAGCTCAATAAGCTGTACTGTGTGCAGAAATAAGAATTCTAGCGAAAAAGCTCCCTCATTATAGACAGCGAAAGAATCTTAGTTATTCGATTAACACACCACTATCCCTCTGCTCGACCGTTTTCGTCCCGTCATTGCCCTCTTCTTGGTAGCCATCTCTTAATTGTATTTAAGTATAAAATGAACTATACCACACTAAATTATCAAGTACTACAACGATAGCAAGTACGACTATCACCCTAACGATTTCAGTTATAGATAAGATTCTCAATAAATACCGAATCTTTACTATTCACGTTGACATTTATTATGAAGCAGCAATTAGTAGTGTAGGATAGTTTAAAGAGCCGGTTCCTCAATTTCACTAATCAATAATATTGAATATGTGGGCTTCAGAAAATGATCATAACGCATGACTTCCCGAAGTTTCTTGATCATTGATTTTTTGAACAATGGTTCTAAAAGTGCAACTAAGCTATGCCAAAAAAGGATGAATATCCTGTTCATATTCATAATATTCATAATAGGCGCGTGACCTTCATCGCAACCGTAAGCCATCAAACTTGGCTAAATAAATTTTTGTTGATCTGGATATATCATTCTATTTACCTTATGTATTTGATGACCAAAGTTATCTGATTGCATAAACAAAATCTCATAAATGCTCTATGATATGTATATGTGTGATCTTGATCTATCGCTATTGGAATCTTGATGATTTATTTTCGTGTATTGTTTGAATAAAGGTTTAACTGTCCAAGTTTGAAGTGTGCAGTACTAAAGACCCGCCTGGATTAAGCATACTCAAGTCGAACGTCACTATACTTTCCTACTACTACTAATATTCATTGATCGGTCAGCAGAGTCGTTGCGTCGGCTAAACTTCTATCAATGTATATTCGTTCGAACGCCACTGACACTACTATACAATTTAGTGCATTGGTCATATGATTATGGTACACGCCATCAATATAAAGAGAGTGAGAATAACAACAGGAACGATAAAGAATGGAATATTAAGTTATACAACGACCGCTATTCATGTGATTTATACAAATAAATTGAGTAGGTTGAAATAGAAAGTGCAGAGATGGAAGTAGTACTTGACCATCCAGGATGACTAGCAGATTGCCGAGTGCCTGCAGTATGAATGGCATCTATTTAAAAGAGTCTCACGAACGTTTTCATGCTTAGTTCGTTTGTGCAAAAAAGAGGTGGAGCCTTCGGCAGAAAGCCTCGCAAGATCTCTGTCAAAGACGTAATTTTGTAAGACAGCTCGGCACTGGAAAAGTGCATAATTTCGATGTTTGTCAATGTTTTTATTAGTGTTTTTTCATTTGATGGCAACCTTCTTCGTTCATAGATTGCCATCCTTACGATCAAATTTCAGAATTAATCGTAAAGCAGTAATATGAACGTAATGTGATATAATATTATCTGTTGCTTCATGTGTTTGAGTAAATATACAAAATTAGTAAGAATCTTTGCAATAATCACACAATCACATCATATACCTCACAAACTCCACATGATCGCCATTACCTCGCCCTATCATCTGCATTTCACTTCATCACTAGTTCCTGAGGAATATTATCAAAAACCGCTTTTTAATGTATTTTTAACATCTTCATCAAATATCCGATTTAAGGTATTTCTACTACATGTTAAGATCAAATTGGTCCATCGAGTGTATCCAAGTGTATAAATGAAGGCCTTATTTGAATATTCGATGGTCCAGTTGTATATGAAATCACTAAATCAGAATGGTAGAGGAATCCTTCTCGACAAACATTACTCACAAATTTCTTAGCAGCCGCAGTGTAAAATATTCGCTATCCCCAATGACACATGCACAATAGCAAATTTACAGGTGCTAATCCAGCAAGACTACGTCTCAAGAAGAGCTTAGATTGTGAATAAAGAGAAGACAGACGAAATATTTAGACTTAATTGTCGTTACATTTCCTGCAAAAAAAATTGGTTGCTTGTTGGACTTGAAATAGCAAAAATTGGTTGCTTGTTGGACTTGAAATAGCAAGTTATTGCTAATCATCAGTTTTCTGTTGCTAACAACACCACAGTACACATTTCATTTATAGAATAGTGGCAAAACTTTGT
Organism: Dictyocaulus viviparus; assembly: GCA_000816705.1. Lineage (NCBI taxonomy): Eukaryota > Metazoa > Nematoda > Chromadorea > Rhabditida > Metastrongylidae > Dictyocaulus > Dictyocaulus viviparus. The sequence goes on from KN716376.1 coordinate 137,236, forward strand.
TTCTTAGAAGATATATATTCTCCGAAAATAAAGAATAATAATAATAAGAAATAACAGATTTAATATGTTTGTTTCGACCAACAGCACTATCAGCCTGACCCTTTATTATTCCTCATTTTTCTCATTGATGACTTTGG